>JAUKPP010011117.1:0-28634 GCA_032273245.1 Phyllaplysia taylori | reverse complement strand
TCCGATTACGCTAATTCTAATCAGGAATTGTTATCCGATGCAGAGCTACACCGAACAATCAACACTGTACTATTTATTGCACTACTAAGCAGTACGTGGCTACTATACTTTTGTGCATCCCACTCTAGGTGTATAATTAGGCCTACTGCTTTACCATATTAGAGTCTTATGAGTGAGTGTTTTTCATTTTTTGTTGTTGTTTTTGGTTGTTGTTGGGTATTTTTTGTCTGTTCTGACAATGATGAAGGAAAAATAATTTAATTTTAAAAATCATTCATAAATGTTGTTTAAAGAAAGTCAGCTATCAATTTTGAAAGCCAACTGGTCATGCACATAAACACTTTCATACAGACTTACAAACTGTACAACATGTGCCATCTTGTTAGCACTTCAATAATCATGCTTGAATGAATATAAACACGGCAGTGTGCCATGGTGATAGAAGTACTGGATGGGCCAAAAGCAAGATTACAGTTATTCAACTATCTATTTCATATTCACAATTTAGATCTTTATTGCCATAATGAAAAACAAAAATGAAATCATTACTTTATGCTAATTTAGCCAGTTGACTTTGAGAAAGAATGTAGCAATATGTTTTAAAAGTAAAGGAAATATAAAATGCCTGTGTGTTTACTGCAAACCTACTGGTTGGGTTGCCCTGTGTAAGTTTTCTGTGTTGTGTGTCATAATGATGTCAGTGGTCAGAGGTTGTCATTTCCCTTAACAGTTGTTCAGAGCAAGGTGTGTACATTATGCTGTATTGTGCTGACAATCTCTTGCTGGATGTGTATGGGAGTAAAAAGGGTTTATGGATTCACCATGAGTTTTGTTCCTATTCTGCTTACCATAAGCTAAGTTGCTGCTTTAAAGAATTCTTTTCTTGAGATGAATGTTTAGCTTTCGTATATGTGGGGGGGAAATTTTACCATGTGTAGGCAGAAAATCTGCCTTACTGTACTTTATGTAAACATTCTGTCACAAGTCCTTTGTCTGCTTGTACAGTACGATTTAATCAATTAGTCAATAACTTTATTCCTGTTATCCTGTTGTCGTTTTTTGTGTCCAGTAGTAGGGGCTGAAACTCTTTTGCATAAAATACTTGGCTCGTCAGTCACCTGCTACTACTAAGGCTAGCGGTGAGCACCAAAATGGCCATATTTTGAATATATGTGTCCTTTTAGTTGCACTTGCTTTATTTCTAGTTATTTGGACAATATGACCACACTCATTTAAAAAACTGAGGACAATATTGGTTGTATTTTCACCTTTTGATAAAACATAGCCTACGTTGCACATTTTGTAGGCCTATTATTGTAATTATATTATTTGACCTTTGATAAGACATACATTGTATAATTGTTTTGTTTCACCCTTGATAAGACATAGGCCTACATTGTGTTATTATTTTGTTTCTTTCAGGCGCAAGCTGACTTGAATCGACTACGCCAAGAGACAGGAGTTTATGGAGAACAGCTTATCTCAGAAGTTGATGTCTTTGAGAGAGGAAAACTTGCTGATATGAAGGTTGTTTGTCTTTTGCTCTCTGAAACTTATCATAAGGATTGGAAAAAGTTATTATTTTTACATCAGTGCAACGTGTTAGTTAGTTAACTTTTTTGTTTGGTCATTAACTTGTTTTAAAATATGGAATCAAATTCTGGCTTTGCAGCTAGAATTTCATTGTCAGTTTGTCCACTGTTACAAGAAAATATCCTGAACTATACACATTTATAGAATTTCTAAATATAGACAGCGGATGAATACAGCACATTAAGTTATCCAAAGGAAATGTTCAGTTTACTAAATGTATAGTAGTACAGGGTAATTAAAAATGAATGATGTGATTTTATTATGCAATATTTCAACAAGGAAAAGCAACAGAAAACTCCAGCTAAGTCACAATACAAGTATTGTAGGCCTTCTCAAAATTTGACTCAAAACCAACTTTATTTCTGCCTTCCAAGTTTTCAATGTCGACACTACCAGCAGCTCAAGCAACATCACTGCGGAAAGAGAATGCATCTCAAATTATGTAAACGCATCTTGGATGAATTCTCTTGTATTTTAGATTTAGTGTAGCCATGTACTTTCATTTTTTAAGTAATTGTGATTCAAGCCACTGGGCCCCTTGCCTTCTTACCATTCTCCTTTTTTCTTGGTCTTTTCTGCCAGTCTGTGTTGACAGAGTTTGTCCAGATAGAGATGATGTTCCACGCACGGGCTCTCAAGTATTTGTCAAAGTGTTACGAGGCTGCTCAAAGCATTGATACAGAGGCAGATATGGATGTGAGTTTACCAAGCATTTTGTTGCACTGTTTTGCTCTCTCAGTACTCCGGAGCTTCTCATTGTATTTTTCCACCTGCATGCAAGTCTTGTCAAGGTGCCAGTGCTGAATTTGAATTGCATATTTATGATCACGTTTTAAATTTCTGTTATAAAACAATGCGATAATCTTGATTTTCTTTATAAAACATTAGAAACAAACAAAATTTGAATACATTATTAATTAACCTAGTATTTTGTCATATGATGTAGCCTACATAGATGAAGAGTTTGGGACAAAAGAATACTCCCCTCCCCAACACACACACACACATACACCATTGAACAATTTCACTGTGACCATATCAAATACACCACACCCAAAGTAGTCCCACTTAATGTAGGCCTACATTTGTTTGTTTTTACCACTACGTTATCTCATGATACACAGTACCATAGGGTTTTGAAACAGTTGACATCCTTGTTACTAATGAGTTTTCATCTTGATCTGGCCAGCAATTCCGAGGTGCACTCCTGGAAGCTTCTGGTCTGGCTCGCTCCTTCACTCAGACAGGCACATCCTACTCATCCACCGGCTACTCCACCACCATGGCCAGCGGGACTCTGTCGTCCACACATGGGTCAAACCTCACAGCGGGCTATCCGCAACCTGCTCCAAGGGCACGAGTACGAGGGGTGAGTATCTCAGTAGTTGTTGTTGTGTTTTGTAGGGTTTAGGGTCACATTTTAATTCTTGAAAGTTTTGTCAGTAACAGTTTTGTCATTGTGTTAATTGATTTATTGATCACTTTTGTAACAGCATTGTCTTTGCTGTTTTGTTTTTGTTCTTTATAGTAAAGTACCATATTATCTTATCCTTGATGGAACACCATGTAGAATGTTGTCATGAGGTAACTGTGATCATTGTCACTGCCAGTAGTCAGTGTTTTAGAAGCACCTCTGTATTTCCCATGCATTGTGCATATCACTTTATCCCACCTGAGAAAAATGAAGAAAAAGTGCAGATCACATCAGTACTTTTCTAATTCTATGTTTGTTGTAAGCAATGTTGCTCTTCACACTGTCCTACTTTAATATTTCTTGGTGCAGTAGTTTATCAATTTTATCTCATATATGAGCTGAAGTGCATGTTTGGTATGTTTTCATACAGTTACTACTGCTACCACAAGATTTATACATGATTCACAATATTATTCCAAAGACATTGCAAGGCCTCATTGTATCCTTCACTGCCTATCTTTATTAACAGCAAATTTTTATTATTAACAAAAATATATATACCCTTGATACTTTTCACATTCCAATACTACTATTGATATTTGTAGGAATAGATAGGCCTACTACTTGTGGGCGTATTGTCTTTTTAATAAAGTTGACTTGAAATAAACAACAGTCATAAGCTTTTTATTTAGCACTAAGATACTGCCCATAAATGGAATGTGTTGAAAATTTTATTTTTTTTGGCACATCTGACTTTAAACATTTGAATTACGTTAAGCTGAAAAATGTGAGTGTTGTTGAATTTAATTATCATAGACTGATAGGGCCTACAATGAAGTAGCCTACTTGTGCTAATTACAACTGTTTTCATTTTGAGGTGATACGATAAAAATGTTAGCACCCTAAGTGTACAGAAGGATTATTTCTTATTCTTTTTTCTATATTTTTTCTTCTCTAGTTTACTCATTCAACAGATCACTTTCGGGGTAATAGTTCCTACTAGGCCTGCTTAAGTAAACAGAAACAATAAAAAAAAAAGCACTGTGTTGGTAGCGGAAGTCACTTTATAACACATAAAGGTTTTTATAGTAATTGGAAATTATGAAGTATAAAAAAGATTAATACTTTCCTGACAATCTCAGTAATCCTTGAGTGTGTTTAGATGTTAATCTTGTTGTCTCTGATAACTGCTCTGACTACTGATGATCGATTATTCTAGTTAACTAAAGTTGGGTATCAGAGTAAACCATTGCATGATGCATATCCAGTAAGTTATTCTTTATTTTAGAATACTTGCTGAAGTAGCAGATATTTATGTCTAGTTTATGTGAAAGAGGTAGGCCTACATTGTCAGGGTCCTTTTACATTTGGCCAAAGTCATTTTTGGGAGATTTCAGCTTAGTCTCTCTTTCTGGCTCTCATTCTGCCATCACCCCAGTAGGCCTACTCTTTATTTTAAAACTCATGAATAATAATAGCTTTCCAATATGCTGCAAGGTTACATATATTATAAGGAAAGCTCTTGGTCTTCAAAAGATAAAATTGTTACCCTTGCTTTTTCAACACAACAAAATATGACTTGAACAGTTCATGTGGAATGGCCATGAGGAAGGGTGGAATCCTTTCATTCATTATCAATATATAATTAAAACATTCATAATTCATGTACCATTGTTGTAAAAGCGTTTGGGAATCAACCCACAGATACTCTGTCTTAATTCTGTCATTTGGTGACAAAATGTCAAGACCTCCAAATTCGATCCAACTCAGAATATAGGAAATGTAGGCAGAGCCTTTCTCAATACAACAACTTACAAGGAGCAAATTTTGGCCCAGCTTGATGCCTGGCTCAATTAGGGGAAGACTTCATACACAATGTGATCAGTCCCAATAGAAAGGAAGCCATTCCCTATGCTGAACATCTTGCTACATGGCACGTTTGTACTTTTGATGTCAATTGGCAGAATTGATGTCTTTTCCATTTCTTTGTCTTATTACTTGAATTTCTGCTATTATATCTCTATATTGTGTTCAAACAAATAGAAAATTAGCTACCAGTATATTTATCAATTATGTGTATTTCCATTTATAAGGTATCCAGGTACAACAGGCAAATTTAAAACTTACATCTTAACTACATCTGCTTCTCAGCTCTGCATTTTAGAAGGATGAAAATTTTATTTCCCATTACATATTGTGGGGTTTTCTTCAATCATTTAATTCCTAGATTTCATTACAGTAGGCCTACTTATGGTGATCATGCAAGACGCTGTAAGTTAGTCTCTTTTGTTAATAATAGCCATTATTATTATCTATAAGAATTAGACTCCATTCAGTGCTTACACATCAGCAGCCTCCTAAATATCCACATGCATCTGTTCCAGGATTCCCCGGAGTACCTTGAAGACTTTGACTACTAGCACTTTGCCCTGTTTGCAATCACTTTACTAACACTCTGTCTCTTGTGTAAGTCTCACCCTGAATCGCACCACTAAATTCTTCATTAATTATAATTATAATTTTGAAAGTTATACACACTATAATAAAGGCTATTTAATCTATTTTATATTCCATTAATTATAATGATATTTTTGAAAGTCACATTATAATAAAGAGATTACCCCTGAGATTACCCCTATTTAATCTATTTTACATTCCTAGATGCTTTGGCTTTATAAGCATGCATTTCAAGCAATCATTTTGTTGCATAATGCTGATTGCATCTGCAGTCATTACACTAATAGAAAAATTTAGTGGTGTCTTTCACTGTAAAAATATTCATATTAACTTCTTCTTGTGAAGTGTTGTTTAAGATGTTTGGCTGTTTTGTGGAATATGCCTTTTTTCATGTAGGCTATTGGTTTCTATAGCTGTCACCATGTAAATTCTTAAAAGATACTCAGAGATAGTTTCTTAAAGCTCTGCCACAAGAACAAAGATGGGCAGTTAACAGCATCCATAGAATACCGCCCATTACAATGAACCATCTTTTGAATCACACTACTTTTTCATTAATAGGATACTACAAGTAAATCTAAATAGGCGTACAGGATCCCTCTTTGAAATTCAACAATGTTGATTTTGTCATGTCATATTGGTACAGTATCACTCAACAAGTGCGCTTCCTCCAGCCTGTTCTCATATGTTAATTGATCAAATAGCATTCTTTCCTCTTTGTACTACCACTTCTCTCATCAAATTTACACAATCTTCTTGCTGCTTTCAAAATCTCAGTGTGATTTAAACATGCCTACCATTGTTCACATTTGCATGAAGTTTTTGGTATTCAACATAGGCTACTGTATTTCATTATATGCATGACTGAGTTGACAAGTTGTGTAATCTTGCTGTAATGCCTTTAATGATTAATACCAAACTGAAACAGCAGAAGATCAAGTGATTTCAACATCTTTTGGTAGAAACCGTTTATTTTCCACTTCCAGGCTTAGCCCAGGCAGAATATTATTTGAGCAAACAATGAAGGAAATTAATTTTAGAGGCCGAAAATCAGCCAAAAACTCTCAATTATGTGGTTTACACACACCAGCTGTAGCTCTTGTAATTTTAAGTTTACTCCACTACCCAAAACTTAGCCAGGTGTACCTGAATTTACAATGCAATGCTTATTAGCAGTTAATATCTCTATGTTAATCTCAATCTCTTTCCCCTTTTCAACTTGTACCTCCTTGTTTCCACTCACATAAGTCTCATTGTCATCACTTACCTTTCTTCACTAATTCTTTTTCTCTCCATTGTAGCTGAACTGATTCAAATTTATTCTATACACATGTATAAATTGTTACTCTCACCATATATTTCATGATGCTTTCCTGAAACAAGTAGAAGTTGGGTACTGACCACACACAACCAAATAATTTCAGGCAGCATTCTTATTCCATATCAAGTCAATATTATTCTTGAGTAAAAATGTTACCTTCATGAGTATTATGCTTAGTTGAGCGTGGTTTGTGCCCTACTTCTACCAATTTTGTTAACAACTACCGCCTCTGTGTTGATTCCATGTGGATCCCTCGACATTAACTATTGGTTGTTCTTACACACCTATCCATCTGAAATTGCAAACACTTGATTAGCTACACAATATCATATTTCAATGCAGTTCTCAGCGTCAGTAAAATCATCTTGTGCCATTTTTATTTCCCTCCTTAGCCCATGTATGAGGACGCAGATGATGAGGACTCAGATTCTGACGAAGACTACGAGTCCTAGGATGAGTTGAATAATTTTTTTATTTTTGAGTGAAAGATAGAACATTCTGTCGCGTTTAAGTTCTGTGATATCGTGCAAATGTGATAATGTGCCTCAACGCTTTTGTTGATGAAACCGGCTGATAATCGTTGAAAAGCTATATTTCACTTGTGATGTTTTAATATTAGACTTCATTGTAGTTTTTTTTTTACCCTTCTGAATCAACAGTCAGTATCAAATATTGAGTTACTTTCCCTGTCAGAGAGCAAGTTATTCTCTATTGGTCACATGTGTGAATTCCTATTTTAGTGACGCAAAACTGGGTGTATTGTGAAAAATAGATAAATATGATGAAATTTCTATTCAATCATGTGCTCTGTATCACATTTCTGACTAGCCTATACCATCATCCTGACATTTTGACATTTATACATGTAGGCTATTGTGCTTGACAGTTATTGATTTTGTCACAAACTCAAGTACTGTTAGATCTGCCAAAGACGACAATAAAAAAAATCTCAGTCAGAGGAAAAATATTGTGTCTTTGTATTGACAGACAATAGATCTAAGTGAAAATGAAATACAGATTGTATGATTTTTTTAAATGAAAAATGTAAATTTCTTTTATATTGCCTTTTTTTCTCACGAGCATTGGCTTATAAGGGAAAGAATAATTGTACCGGTACTTTATTTGTATTCACTTTTTTTTAAAGATCTGAAGCCTTAGGGAATATAGATTTGACCTGATGAATAAAAAAAAAAGCATTTCTGTGATGTATATTATTTTGACTATTTGTACTTCTATTATAGGAAGCCTTTCTTTGACACATGTAATTTTTTTAATGTTCACTTTACTGTTATTCAAAATCAGTATTTCATTGAGTGATAAACTGCTGATTTGAAAGCTAATATAAGGCTACATATTCTTCACTTGCATTTTTTTTATAGTCTGTTCATTTCTTTATGTGTAGGGTGAGCCAAAAGGAATGGGTTCCTGGGTTTTCGCCATATTTTGCTTAATAGTAATAGTCAACGGACTTTAACGAAACTTCACAGATTATAAGTATGTCCAGGCGGAAAAAGGTCTTTAATGTTTTAAAGATTTTGATGATCAGGTACCAATCATATGCGAAATAAGAGCCATTCTATTTTCTGAAAATGCACGATTTTCCAGAATGTGCAATAAATTGGTAAACACTAAACACTGCGCTCTTCTTAAGACGGAAAAGAGGGTTTCCAAATCGAATATATTAATAAATAAAATCATACAATTATCAGTATACTAGGCTTCTGTATCTCTTGACATTAAAATATTATCAAGACTATGATTTCCTGCATTTTGTAAGTTTTGTTGATTATGTTTTGCCTGATGGCATGGGCTGATACAGACTAAGCAAATGGTGCTGAACTTTCCCCTGGAATGAAAATACTAATTGAAAATGTAAAAGCTTTGTTTGAAAGAGTAAAGTCCTGTAAAAGTGGTTGCTTTTCTCTATTACAGGTGTCAGTTGATAAATCAACCCGTTTTAGCTGCATTAAAACACTTGTCTCCAAACTTGCTCATTAAAGAATATTCCTCAGACGACAGCGTGATGATGACTGATTCCGACAAACGATCCATTGAAGATGATCCCAAGGACTTGATGAGCTATTTCTGCTATGTCTTGAGAACTCTCTGTAGACCAAATCCTTTTAACCTTGTTTGGACCTCTCGAAGATTTATCCGTCAAATACAACATTAATAAAGGAATGAAGAGCACGGACTGCAAATGAGAGATCTGAATTTACTGGAAAATGACATGGTTTCTTAAAATGCGCATTTTTTCGCTTTCTGCGCATCGAATTAAATTAAACTCTGAGGAACCTTTTCCATCTGGATGGTCTTGCAATATGTAAAGTTTCTTTAGAATCTGTTGACTATTAAGCAAAATAAAGCGAAAACCCAGGAACCTATTTTTTGTTTGGCTCACCCAATAGTCGTACGTAGTATTGCAGTTATTTATTTAAAAAATGAATTGCCTCACCCTCCTGCAAGTTTTAGCAACATAAATCATAGAATTACCTGAAAATTACAGCACTTATGCTGGCATTATGTTTGATGGATTTTCTAAAAATTCAGCTTTGTGTACTTCTGTGTGTGATGCAATGATTGCACTCTTTACCCTGAGTACAGAAAATAGGAGTTTCAATTTCATATGGAGAAACTTGTTTTGTTGAAACATCTCCTGTCTGTCTACTGGGATATCCCTCTTAGCCTGGGGTTTACCCTGACAGGTAAGATAGGAGAAGCCCCCACGTAAATGACCTATTAGTTTTGTAAGTGGCATAGAGCTAAAAAGCAATAATAATAGTTGGCTGTATAGGCCTACTTAAAATTTGTTTTGATGTGAGAAATATCTTGTCACAATATTCCGACATTTTTTATCTCAACACTGTCCATCCATCTGAACAAGTAAAAAAGTTGTTCACTCAGCACTGGTCAGATAATTGACACAGCCTATTATATAGGCCTGTCCTATTATTCTTTCACTATCCAGCAAACCACAGTAGCTTAACTGTGCAAAAGTTGTTGGTCATACTATATTTTTTACAAGGTGATATTCACATGCTGATAATGTTTTATAGTTTTATTAACTTATTCAAAAGATATTTATTATGTAACATAGTTGATTAATAGGCCTACCTGTTTAATCGCGTACAAATTTGGAAACCATTTTGTTTCAAATTGACCGGCGCTGTGGTGTAATGGTTAGACTCTTTGCCTTGCATGCGGGAAGACCCTAGATTGATCCCTGATCGCGGACGATCTGGGTTTTTTTCTGCTGGGATTTTTTCCCTCTCAATCTGGGTTGGCCCTGACAGGTCGAAGTAGCCCGTCTCTTAAATGACCTTACAGTGTTGCAGGCGACGTAAAACTGGTAACCAAACCTGTTTCAAGTTGTATAAAAATTGCTTATTGGCTAGACTAATATTTCTACAATATCCTAGTTCTCCTGTGATATCATCCAATCTCTTTTGTCAATTTGTGTCAAAGGGAGAAGCAATTTGAATTTTTTTAGATTGTAAAGCGAATACAGCCTGCTTTTAAGCGGGGGACATGCGCTATATGAATGCAATCATCATTATTTATTACCTATATATTAGTTGTTCAGTCTTAATGAGTTGTCCTTGACATTAAGTGTTGGGATATATTAATGAATTACTAATGACAATAAATGTAATATGTACAGCATAGCTTACTTTTTGTTTGATTCAGTGTGTTTATGTGCTGAAACATATCCTAAATGCTTACTTTGTCTCAGTCTAAAACCCACTTAAGTTTTACCAAGAGCGACACAATGAAAGAATCTTGTAGTAGGGACAAAAAGTCAGCTCCTCGCTGTAAAACATTTCTATTGTAACACAAAGGCAGAGGTACATGTATTTGCATTCTTAAAACTTCACGGATGTTGTAACAAATGGAAATATCGTCAGTTTCCGGGCTCATTAAGTGAAGAATCGCAGTAGACTCTGCTTGTGTTGAGCTCACTAGAACTGATTTTCTGGCTTTTTAAAGTCTCAGCTCCACTTCTTTTACATTTATAAAATTACTAAGCTCGACTAAAGAGGGACAAATTCGAGAGAAGAAACGTTCCTTTGTTTGTTTGTTTGTTTGTTTGTTTGGGGTTTTACGGCTCCATCGACACATAAGGTCATTTCGGCGCCGAGAAACACTTTTGGTCTTCGTCCACTTTGTCCTCTTTAGAGGTGTTGTATTAAAAAGTTAAAAAGTGCAACAGCAAGTATTTACAGTATAGACTGGTAATTTATAAATGATATTAATATTTACATGTGTGTATATATAGAGAGAGAGAGAACATATTTGTCTAAGAATATCTTTTAAATTTATTCACGGTAAATAATTTTATAACTTTTTATAAAATCCTATTTCCCTTACAAAGTTTAAAATTTTGTAGCTTGGGACAACCTCAAAAAGAGTTTTAAGGTCTTTTGTTTTGTAATGCTTCGCCCTCACATCCCGAAAATCGACACACTCCAAAAGGAGGTGCTTAATAGTAAAATTACAATCAGGCCTACATATGAAAAAAAAAAGGTTTGTCGTCGCCGTCAAGAATGTGTCGGTGTGTAAATAGAGAATGTCCAATTTTCAGTCGATTAAAAATCACTTCGTCCTTCCGCGGGAGGTTCCCTTGGATGGGAGGACGAAGCTTCTTTTTTATTTCCCATAATTTGTTGTGTACCTGGGAGGACCATTGCTCCTCCCAAGCAGTTAAAACAAGTTTTTGAATATCAGGCTTGATTCGAGGTCCTTGTTGTAAGGGACCTTCAAGCCTGGTGGAACGAGCAGGTCCAGAGCCTCCTTTGCTAGTTTGTCGGCCTGCTCGTTTCCACGGAGGCCAAACATGGCTTGGAAGCCATGCGAAAACAACATTTTTATTATTTAGTGCAAGGCCATGTACCCTCAAGAGAAGTTTTAAAATCATAGGACAGTTGGTGTCAGAGTGCTGTAATGCTTTAAGGCATGATAACGAATCAGAGAGTATAAAGAAAGATGAATTTGAAGATTTCTCGACAATGTCTAGAGTTCATACTTTTAATCTCGTTGCCAATGACATTTCCCACTTCCTTTGAAACGGATGAAATAGCGCTGAACCGAAGCCCACATCGACTCTCAGTTCACCAGGATTTGTAGCTCCCGTGGCACTGTTCGTATTTTCGTTAGAGTCAGACTCTTCTGCGTATTCAATGACTCGCCTTCTCATGGTTGTCATTGAATGCCATATCTAGTTCCCTCTATTAATATAATCAGAACTCTCTGCAATATTTTGATTATTATTATTTAGGAGACCTGTTGTTTTTGTGGATTTGTGTGTGGGGATGTCTTGTGCTTGTAGTTATGGTTGAACCGCTACTGATGTCCAACCAAGCTACACAAATGCCTTCATAGCAATACATGTACGTGTATTAAAACAGACACTGCTCAGTTGGTTAATTTATAGATAACAGATTTCTCCACAAGACATCCAAGACAAATAATACTCAATTACTGAAAAGGTTGATCAGTTCTTTACTTTGTCTGTGTGGAATATACAAAAGTCGACAGCTTTGATAATGTTGTACATCGTAAAAGTAAAAGCGTTGTGATCCATCAGAGTACATTGTTAAAAAGAGAAATATTATACTGGGTGACTACAAGAGTTGGATTTGATTTCAATTTCAGTCGGTATAACACCTCGGTTGTTTTCAGTGTATACTGTATATTGGCGACCGAGTCACGAGAATGATGCGCTCAGACGAGAAGTGTGGCCACAGCCTATCCCCCTAAAGGAGAAATTGTATGGCAACCTGGGGGCCATGGAGACGAAGTTCGACGATGAAGAAGAAGAACTCACGAGAATAACTTCTCATGGTTACCTTCACACAGACAGTCGTCGGTGGAGCTCCAGTGGCATCTCAATGCTGTTCGGTGTATTCCCTGGCTTTGCACTACTGTAGCATAAAGTCTTGTTTCTGCTCAGTGGGTTGAAACTTTCAAATAGGAACTCTATTGTAGATTCGCTGCCTCTCACATCCAAAGGGGAATAGCGAAGGTTCCCATCAGTGGAATGGACCTCAGACCGGACTATGTGTTATGTAGAAATTATTTCACAATGGCAGACAACTCGGACTCAGACGCTGCTGGTCGTGGACATGCGCTCTCACAACTTCCTGGACAACACGGGCGATTGCAGTAATTTTGACATTATAAACTGCTACAAACAGGAGAAAGACTGAAACAGCCAAAGATGCTAGCGCCTCCATAATGAATTAACTTTAAACGAATGACTAAAAAACTACATCCACACTTTGGTTTTTAGGACTCCTCAATCAGAAAGTCAGGACAGTTCAGTCAAGGGCTTTCACATTTGACATCTTTATCAAACTTTAGAAAGACCACACATCCGGGTCCCACATGCGTGATGGCAAATTTAACTTCAAGTTTCACTCAAAGTAAACATTCCACATCTAATATGATCTAATAATACATTGAGGCTGCTAATAACAAATTTGCAATAGAACTATGCGCTAAAGATCTCTAGAAATTGAAATGAAGAAGTATTAATGTGGCCACTCTGTAGCTAATATATTTGTTTTAAAAACGGTTTTTTTTGTGTGTGTTCAGGCTCCTGACTTTATGAGTTAGGGCTTAAAAAATTCGTCTCGATCTCAACTGTGTTTTGCTGGCGTAATCAATCAAACAAACCAGCGTTTGCATGCCATTGATTTTTATATTATTGAAAAATTTCGTTATCAACTGTATGTTTTTATTTTCTCCATGAAAGTGGCTTTCAGATCAAGTGCTTATGTGTGCGTTCCTGAAAAATCGGAAAAGTTGCGCTCCTGGGTCGGAAGTTCTTGGGGATCAAGAGAAGTTGCATACCGTAATGGAAATGGAGGGTGGGGGTATTACGGAAAAAGAGAGAGAGTGGGAGAGGGAAGGGCATGGCGGGAGAGGGGAGGGGAAGGGAGATGGAAGTCGAGTCGGAAGGCGGGTTGCAAATATTGCAACTATTTGAACATTTTTTGTACAACCTTCATTCCATTAAATGTTCATAACTTTTTGTACTTTCGGAGAAAGTGGGCTCTACTAGTGATAATAAAAAGTTATTGTTATTACTCAAAGAACAATATAGAGTCGAGTGTCTTGAAACCTAAAGTATGCAAATAAATTATTATGAATGACGATGATCCAGTGAACTCAAACTGGATACTTTGTCGTACGATCTTGTTATGTTGGCGATATATGTTAGGGGTTATCGTTCTTGTGGCAAGAAACGTGGCTGTCTTTGTGTTGGGACTCCTCTCACATCTCGCACGATGGAGAGGCCACCCCCTTGATTTGTCAACACGACATACATTTACTTAATCAGCTGACTGTTTGTCTAGTTGGGTTCACGGCTACAAAGCCTCTGGTCAGCTCACGAAGGTCCTTGTCCTAGAGCGTCGTGCACGTGTGGACCTCCCTGGAGGTGTGAATCTAGCAGCGACTCTGACACGTCCGCCATTGTGTCTATTGTAACATTGGAGGCCACAGAACAGATGTCTGGAGTTTTCAAGGTCATTGTTAGGTCCACAAGGTCAGTAGGCGTTTTCAAAGATGAGATTTTCTCGAGCGAGGCAAAAAATGAATGTTTTTGTAAGACCGAGAGAGAACAGCAGTCGAGCAAATCTCTCCTCTTGTCCTCCAGCCCGGCCTTCCTGACCTCATTCTGCGAACACTGAGTGGTCTTGTCGGTGACGTTATGAGCACCAGTTCTCGTCTCGAGCTCTGAAATGCCGAACGTCATTCCGAGAGCTTCCCCAGAGTTGGCCTCTGTCTGCGTGGATACTATTATAGATTCATTCCTAGTGTGTGACGCCTGGCTACAGTTGGTGCGTGTCGTGTACGGAAGTCTAGCCGTCTGTCTCGGCACAGCTTCACGTCTGCTCTCTGGCACAGCCGATTTGTTCCGTCTGGCTGATCTGATGCTTGTGCGGAGCATGGGAGGACCGGCCGTCCGCCGCCTTCTCTGCTTGGACTTAAGCTGCGAGTGTGTCCCGGGACCTTTGAGGGCGGAGATCAACAGCTTCATGTTCTCCTCCACCTGAGCCGGATAGAGAGACACTCGGGTGGGGGATGTCCTACCCGCCTGGCAGTCTTGTTGGCTTCCCACATTAGCTGTCGTCTGCTTTGCGCGCTCTGCTGAGCGCCGTATGGGACCCCCCAGCCGTTTCCAGGCAACAGACTCCGGTTTTTGTGGCGAGGAGGCGCGCTCTTTCTGCGGGGAATTCCGTTTTTTTATGGCTCTGTGAGTTGTATTGCCTGAGCTTTTCTTGTTTCCAGGCCCAGTTGATGCTGTGTACTTGGGACTGTTGAACTTCTTCGCCACTCGCGCAGTTGTCGGAGCATGAACCACATTTGCATCTACAGGAACCACATTCGGATCTACATCGTGAGGTTCTTCTCCCAAGTAGTTTAGGCAATCTTCCTTGCCTTTCATCGGCCTTGACCTCCGTATCCTCGCCATTAGCGCTTTTTCCACTGCCTCCTCAATTTCGCTTGCCTTGAACGAGGTCTTCACGCCAGTTATTTCCCTGTGTCTGGCAGGGCTGAGTAATGCGGGGCTGTGAGGTGCAGGATTACGCAGTGCAGGGCTGCGCTGTGGGGGACTATACAGGCCAGGACTACGCAGTGCAGGGATATGCCGTGCAGGACTACGCAGCACAGGTCTGCGCTGTGCAGGACTACGCAGCGCAGGGCTATGCGGTGCAGGACTATGCAGTGCGGGCCTATCTGGGTCGTTCACTTTGATTGGATCGTCGTCTACACTCGGGATTGGGAAACTCATTTTTGATGAAAGAGTAAGGAGAGATTCGGAACCTTCTTTTCCATTATCAAGTTGAAGGGTGGACTTGCCGTATGAGGCACAAAGATCCGCTTGATCTTCTCCGTCGACTGACAGCTTGCTTCGCCATTCGTTTTTATTTTTGTTTTCGTTTTGCACGTACAGAAATAGTCGCTTGCTCTGTTCTCGGCTGTTGCTTGGCGATGGTGATAGCAGCCGTTTCTCGCAAAGCTTATCTCTCTTTTCCTTCTGAGCCATGGTTTTGGGTGGGCTAGTACAGAATATCTGATGCTTATTGAACAAGCCCATTGCGTGGAGCGGTATGCCGAGAAGGGGACACCGGTCCGAGTTATCTCGTTGTCTGGAGTCGGTCGCATCAAATATTGTTTGCGTCATGCTTAAACCAGCCTGAACAGAAGAGTCCACATTGTCTTTCTTTTTCGACGAAGTTCTTGGAGTTGCAGCGGTTCTCATCATCACGGGGATTTTAGACGCCCGCCGCGACACCAGTGGCCTTGCTCGAGTCTTCGTGTCTGGCTTCAACAACTGCGGGTTGCCTCGTAACTTCTGCATTTTCTGAGACAGAGGCTTCTTCAAATTCATTCCAGCTTTCCTCTTGCTATTTTGCCACAGTTTAGTTGTCCGTACAGGAACAGGGATTTTTGAAGACCTCTTTCTAGCGATGGAGCTATGTATGTTAGAACGATGCTGGCTTGGGCAACGTTTCCATGAGGCCAAGTCGTACGTTGTTGTGCTAGGCAATTGAGGAAGTTTGGAATGCCAGGCGGATGGAGCCGTAGAGGACGGGTAGCTTGATGGAGAGTTTCTCTCCACTTTCTGAGCTCTCGGTGATTTCGGATCCGCGAGCTTTCCTTTGAATTGAAATGCACCAAGAGAGCACCTCTTGCTATTTGAAGGCGAGACTGTACGAACTGACGGCAATTTCTCCCTAGAGATGGACTGCTTCTGTCTCTGTTGCGGCAATCCTGCGGGTCTATTCCTCACCGGAATTAAAGAAATAGCCTTGCGTTTCTTCTGTGTTTTTGTCTTGGAAGAGGAACTCCATTTCATACATTCTCTCTGAACTATTTCGTCCCACGGCAAGCTTAGTACATTGTCCTTCACCGGAAGTAAGTCGCCGGATTGTCGTGCTTGATCCTGGCTTGAGTGTCCTTTGCCCATCGATAATTGTCTTTTCAAACTTAACCCTTCGTCGCGCTTGTCAAACATCTCTTGAGCAAGTAGATGTGTAAAAAATGACTCTTGACTTTTGATTTCTTTCAGACTGGAGCATCTTCCCTCGTTGTAAGCATGAATAGGGCGCTCTTCAGACAAATGGATATCTGAATTACTTTTCATCTGCTTTGAGAGGTCTACAGAAATTACAGGAGACTGTCCTCTTTCTATCCTGTCCCCATCCGTGATGATAAACAAGGACTGTCTCGTATCCTTCTGTTTGTGTCTTCCTCTTTTTAAGTCCCTTTCGTCGCTTTTCCCTTGTTGGAAACCGATTTCAACCGCCAAGTCCCGTCGTGGCTTAGGCTCAGCCGTCTCTTCGTGGTCAACACCGAAGAGTTTCTTCGATATTGTTTTCTCCGATCTTAGCACCATTTGAGATTCTTGCGTTTTCTTTTGGCTCACCGAGCCTTTTTTCTCAGATTCTATGCCATCATGATGGCTATAATGTGCACAAGTTTCTGGCCAGACTTCGCTCTGTTGGCTGTCAGTTGACTGCACCACAAAGTTATCCGGCTCTGGCTCAGCTTCAATAACGCAAGCATGTGGAGTGGCCATGTAAAGTTCCTTCTCTAGCTGCGCCATCATGTGTGCGTCGATGTGCTGGAGGAAGTCGTCCAGGTGGCAAGAGACTTGCTGGTCAGCCACAGACTGGGCGTTAACCGTGGGATTTATTTCTATTATTGAAACTGCTTCCTTGGTTTTAATTTTTACGGATTCACCTTTGTCTTCACTCTTTGGGGGCTCACCTTTATCCTTGACCTTTTTAGAATCCCCTTTATCTTTGCTGCTTGCGGAATCCCCTTTGCCTTTGCTCTTTCCAGAATGATCGTTATCTTTGCTGCTTGAGAAATCCCCTTTGCCTTTACCCTTTACAGAATGGTCGTTATCTTTGCCTCTTGTGAAATCTCTTTTGTCTTTGGTCTGTACAGCATCCGGCTTGTCTTTGGTCTTTACAGCATCCGCCTTGTCTTTGTTCTTAGAGGAACCATCTTTACTTTCCTTGCTTGTATCAACAATGCATTTACTTTCAGGCTTGCTTATCTGCACCTCTGTTCTGCATTGTGGATTTGAGACTTGTGCCAAACGGTCGTTCATGATTTCCTCTGCTCTGTTTCCTTTGACTGACACGGGAGGCGCGTTGTCGGGCTCTCTTTTTCTCGGCCAAATATATGGCTTTTTCGGAGTGCACGGTGGTAATCGTTTTCCTGCTTCAACTTGGGCTTTCTCAGCCAAACGTTCTCGGGAATATTGGCCTGTCCGTTGCCTTTCTGAAGGACTAACAGACGATTGAGGTAAGGTACTCGACGACAAGGGACGATGAACGCGCGTGTCTCTCTTGGCCCAGAAGTAGGCGGAGGACGAAGACGCAGTGTGGGACGAGACCTGTGACGCACTGGCCAGAAAGTGCGGGATTGATGACGAGAGAGACGAGGATACCCAGGTCACCACAGACTCCTCCGCCCGGTGTCGATTCGAGGACTTCCGCTTCTGTTCGCACCTTGTTCCCTCCCTTGAAAGAGAAATTCGAGAAAGTTTAAACCCGGTCACGCCTTTTCGTTTTGGTATGATCCTCATGTAGGAGACCTGCTCGCTGTCCAGTTGAATAGAAGGTTGAGAGTCGTGTTTGCCCAGTGTCTCGTCATCCTGGTTGCTCTCTTCGCGCCCCCAGTACTCGTCAGGCGACTGACCATGACCTCGGCCACCGGGACTAAATGAGGGCCATCTATTTTTTACGCTGTGTCTGTATGTCGCCATGTCCGAGACGTCCGTGTCACTCTTTGTGACAAGGGAATGGATTGGCCTCATGCTGCAATGGCTGCCTCGTGAGGAGATGTTAAAACTGTCGATCTTGATCTCATCCGGGTCAGAGGAGTAGCCAAGCTGAAAATCTGAGAGATTTGAACTCGAGGATGACGGGGACACTGCACTGTCAGGTGAAGGTATAAGGTTGCCACTAGTCTCTACTGCGACATTGTCACTTGACAAATATCGCGAAAGCGGCTGCGAAATGTACTGAGTGCAAGTTTTTCTGTCGTTTTCTTGACCTGAAAAACTTGCCGAGTACATCGTTTCGCAACTCGAGGCTTGTTTTGTATAATTTACAAAATGCCTGTCATAGAATTCTTTCTCAGGGGTTGAAAATGACAGACAATCCTGGAGGGCCTTAGTGGGGAAAAGTTTCTGCCTTGCTCGTTTTGAGCTCCTCGCTGTTCGAAGTGTTTTCTTCTCAAAACCACTGCTTCTCCTTATCTCATTCCTGGTTACCAACTGCGGTTTCAGACGCATTTCTTCTGTGCCATTATGAGCGGCGCCTGGACTGTGATCCCTCGTTGGAATAGAAGATGAAGAACATGACAGGAGTTCATTGCGGACATGCACCATTATAACATCTTTGCCATCTGCTGACTTTTTTCCGGGGCTTATCGGGGATCCTTTATTCCCATAATTCAAACCTAAATGCCTATCCTGCTCTGCCAGACTAGCGTGGGGGCCAAAAGAGGAAAGTGATTCTGATTCTGATTGTGTCACTGTTACAGATGATTGACTTTTATGCCAGTCAGGGTAAAAATTGCCCACTTGTTTCTTTTTTCTTGTCTTACAGACATAATCATGACGTTGTCTTTGTTTCGGAGAGCCCCATACTAGTTTAGGTGGCGCTATTTTCCGTCTCCTCATATTGCAGGGGTCGATGTGTTTTTGCCTCGGTGCTCTAGAGCCGGAGGTCAGATCCGGCGAGGACATGCTGTTGCAAAAATCTCGAAATCCGTTGACCAGCAAACCATCGATGTCAATTCGCTTGAGCTTCCCGTGACTCATGGTGAAGGCGTTTCGAGACGACTGTCGACCTTCTCGGCGACATGACTTCCTCACAACTTTGTTCATCCGCGTCGTTCTAAACGAATTGGACTTGGGTACATGACACACTTTTCGCCTTGATCTTGCACAATTGCTTAGTTTAGCAGAGGACGTTATTCTATGGAATGACCCTGGATTACAAAGAGATTCTCGGACGCGTTGACCTCTCCCCGAGGCCTGCTCAATAAGCGAACCTACAGTCGGGAATTGAGTGTTTTCACAAACTACTGCGCTCAACTTTGGTCCCTTGACGCAATGTTCACTTTTCCTCGTAATTCTCCGATACAGGTCCGACCTTGACTTTTCATTCGTTGCAGTTCCTTCCCAACAATCTCCAGGCGAGACTTTTGACTGTTTTATGGATATTTCTTGATCATCCGATGACTTGGAGTCAGATTGTCCAAACGATACGCTCCCCTCTTCAATGTCAGGTTCAGCGTTCCGTATGCAGGCTTTGGGGTCGTTTAGAGGTGTTCTCAGTCGATCATAAACACATCCAAATTGTTTAAATGGTTTACCATTCCCAGGGTCGCGCGTAAAAGTAAGGCTCGGGTGAGGTTCCACGTCAACTTTCTCGGTCCAGTAGTTTCCCTGACCCTCTTTCCTTGGCGCCTGCCTTCTCATCTCTTTAGATTGTCTGGTCTGGCGGTGCTCTCTATTACCAGCTCCATTCTCACTCGCATTGTCAGTTCTGAAGAGGTTCTTCAATCTCTTCCGATCAACATGCGGTTCACGAGTAGAGCCCGAGACTTTCCATCGCGTTCCCTCCACGGCTCCCACCATCTTGTGACCAGCTCCGTACCCCCCGACTGTCTGCGCTCTCACCCCATGTCCTGGTGTGTCCATGTTGGGATTCCGTCTGCTGGGCTCATGGGTCTTTTGGTCAGCCACTCTCCTCTTGATCCTTCCTCTTTGGGCGGCCGTGGCGGACATGTGCACGTGACTTTTGCTTTTCGACGATTTTCGTCTCTCGAGAACTTCGCGAGTAGGTGACTGCTTGCGCTTTGCCATCGATCTGGGGGTCCGACACTTGTCTGGGCAAACTTTGCTCATCAGACATTTCAGGTCCTCATTTGCCTTCTGAAAAATGGTTTTACTCGACAGTGATGTCAATGTTTTCTCAGAAGTTGTAGGTCTCTCCCGGCTGGACACTGGGGAATATGACCCTGCCTCTGGTCTCAAGTTGGTTACCTTTTCTTTGCCTTCGTCACACTTGTGACTCTTGTGTTCAAAATCTTTTTGAACATGAAGGAAAAGCGGATCGACATAATCGCTGGTTTTGCCGCTCATCCTCGGGGTCTTTGAAAAGACACACTTTTCCCCTTCTTGTTTGAAATTGTCGTGTGGATAAACACGTTTGGTATTATTTTCTTCAGGTATGATATTTGTCCGGGAATGTCTACCTGACACCAACATCTCGGTGTGCGTGTTACCTTCTGAGTATATAGTCCGTGCTTGTGGCATGTGGGGCTTGCTAGTGTTCTGCTGGTGTCGCTTTAGGTCCTTGATGGTGGATCTAATTAAACCATCCAGCTCATCAGAGCATGCGGCGAGGTCGAGTTCACTGCTGTTGGAGTTGCGGCGCCTGGATCCGCGACCCGGATGTGACAAATGACGAAGTCTCTGTCCAGCCCGGCGTCGTCTTGAAGGGTTGGCAGAAGACGAGCCGAGAGGGTCCGGGTCATGGGTGCTCAAACTGTTGGTACTGCCCGGGAGAGTGAATGTGCGGACTCGGTGCTGGTCTCTCTCTGTCACTGAGTGCGTCATGAAGACTACCCTTTGATCTGCGGCCTTGACATTCGGGTTATTGTTCCGGGTGACTCGAGAATCGTTCCCTGATGGCGGGGACGGTGTGTGGCTCAGCGAGGGCGTGGAGGGTAGGGCGTTCGAGGACTTGCCATACGCAATGTAGTCCCGTGAGAATGACGGGGACGGTGTGTGATCCAGCGAGGGTGTGGGGGATAAGGCGTTCCCAGATTTGCCGCACGGCTTATTGTCTCGCGAGGGTGACTGTGTTGTGGAGAGGGGGATCACTCTGGCCGCCCGGGAGCGGATTACCTGAGAGGAGCAGTCCAGTCGGTCCTTGACTTCCGGGTAGAAGCTGTACGGACTCCTGCTCTGAGCACCGGCTATATAACAACGTGGCGTGTTTGGATCAGCGGAGCTCCAGGATAGTTTGATCCTACTGGAGCTTTGGTTCGATTCTGATCGCCTCTGGCGTCGGTGGGCTTGATCCGGTGATGTCTGTCGCCTTGCAGAATGTCGAGCTTGAGCACCGCCCTGGCCCCGCGTTACTCTATCCGTAATCTTCCACACGCCCTGTCTGCTCTTTTCTCCTTTCTGTCGCATAACCGGTGGCGGAGGCGAGGCTCGCTGTTCTACCATCTCACTACCGTGGTCCGACTCAGAAGTTTCCATGTCGTGCTTCTTACTCTTACCACGTGAGCGGCGGTTGCCCTCTCTGACGCCACGGTGTTTTCCAGGATTCCTTGCGTCTGAGCTGTTACTATCTTTAGATATATGCGGGAAATACCGTTCATTCGAATGCTTGATATCTCCCGTCCCACTTTTGCATTCCCCATTTGCAATAGAATGATAGCGCCTACTCTTGGAATACGTTGGCTTTGGGATCTTCATAAAGCATCTAGATTCAGGTTCGTCTGGTTGCGTGTCCACGCCAGACGTCTCAAACCTCACACCATGCTGTCGCTGTCGCTTTTTTGCCCAGGGAGCTTCTACTTGATCATGCGGGTTCTTGATGGTCTGTGGATCTTGAATCTCCTGAGAACTGTCCGAACTTGGCGATTCTTGTTGGCTTGCACATTTGGCCACTTTCATCAACTTCTCTTTGATTTTCAGTTGTCGAACCCGGCGCCGGCCTTTCAACAAGTACATGTCTCGGGACGAGGTCGAGGGTGCGCTCCTGACGAAATGCGGGCTTTCAGGGTGTGAGTGAGGCGGGCGCTTGGTAGGTTTGTCTGGGGATGTCGAGGGCTGTGTCTCCTCCAGCTGCAGGTAGGACTTTCGATTTTTCTTGTCAACAAAAGGTCCCCGCATCAGCATAGACGTTCTGGGAGAAATAGAAAGCCCCATTCCCCGACGGGGCTTCGAGACAGATTCCGTCATTTCCCCATCAGCGTCTTCATCACCTGAGGTGCGGCCTTCGTGGTCCTTTTCCTGGACCAAGTTTTGGTGTGGTATCGGTGCGCACCGATCCCGCCCTGAGCAAGGATTGCACTTCTCTGTGTGGCGGCTAGAGGCAACGACTGACCGAGATCTTCTCTTTTGTCGTGCGACATGTCCTCTCATCGACTCATCCTCGCTGTAAATATCTTTACCTGCAAAAGGAGAGCTGTTCTAAAGTGGGAGACAGTGGGTGACTTCACTTTAGAGAGTTAAATAGAGACGTACCCCCCCCCCCCTTCTCTCTCTCTATATCTATCTATCTATCTATCTATCTATCTATCTATCTATCTATCTATCTATCTATTTATCTATCTATCTATCTCTTTCCATCCCAAGTAATTAGTAAAAATGTGCTTACACAACTACGGATACCCTGTCACGGCTTTCATCGTCATCTACAGCAGTGAGCTGGATCTACCATTGATTCTCATGGCCATTCCTCTCTCAACGCCTAAAAAAAGTGTTCTTAAGTGCGTCATCATGCCTGCTTCTTCTTCCTTCTCAATGTTCCTTTTGTCCTTATGTTCTTCTTGCATTGAAATGGACTTACAAAGTTGATGCATGTAGTGTCTTGAACCTCAACAAAACAAAGGACAAGAATTTAAATCTTTTGATGACTCCGGAGTAGCGTGTTCAACATGGGTCACTTGTGCTTAGAAGCTTCGAGTGTGAAGGAACACGTTCATTTTTATCTAGAAGTAGTAGGAATATTATCTACGATAAACTCAACAAAATTCTTCATTTACAGCTGCCATGAATGCAACACGTGTAGGTACGTCTTACTGACTTTTAAATGATTATTCTCTCTTTTTTTTTCCTCTCTCTCTCTCTCTCTATCTCTCTCTCTCTCTGTCTCTCTCTCTCTCTCTCTCTCTCTCTCTTCCTGTCTGTATGTGTGTATTTGTGTGTGATTGGTTTGGTTTGGTTACCAGTTTTGCAAGGGTGTGTATGTGTGTGTGTGTGTGTGTGTGTGTGTGTGTGTGTGTGTGCGTGCACGCGCGTTTGTGTGTCTTATGGTATCTGATGGGGATAAATATACGATCTCTCGCTTTCAGCTGAGCAGTTAGTGTTGACTTAGAGTCGTTCTGTTTTTATTAACTGTCAAGTCACTGCTAATTACAGAGTCGATTCATAACTGCTCGTGGCTGGATCAGGTCGGACCGTAGCTTGCCACTGTTTGGTTTCTGGTACCCATTCTCTCAGACGACTGACCTTTTCTATCCAGGCTGACGTCACTAGCATGCGCCGACCATTGTCCTGGTGGCACGTCAGAGACTAGGCTCTCCAAACTCCGCTGTTTGTTGGACTCTGTGCTCACGGGGCTGTTGGGGTGTGACAGGCGGCTGATCAGAGCTTCTTTCTCGGCCGGCTTGAGCTTCATACACGTGATCTCCAGGTGGAAGCTGTCTCGCTGGGGAAGCTTCACTCGCAGCTCCTCGGCGCCATCTTGACTGTTGTCCTGCCCGCTATTCGAGGGGACCTGAGTGGCTTCCGAGGTGGCCACTGCCTGCTTGCTGTTGCTGTCCTGCCCGATGTCTGCATTGCTGGACAATCCTCCCTGAGAGGCTAAAAAGATGGGTCTACCCCGCGCCATAGCTTCTCGGTTTTGATATAGCATTCGCTGAATGGAGAAAGCTCTGCTCCCGTCTCTCTTGCTCCCGCTAGATATCGTCATCTGGTCCTCGTGCAAGCGAGGTTTGTTGGACGATGAGTCAATGTCCCTGATGTCGCCGGCTCCGAGATTCGAGGACCGGCGGTTAAGAAACGTGTTGAGATGTCGTGAAGATTTGGTCTTATGCCTCGCTCTTGTCATGGCGTCATGGTCGACCTCGATGTTTCTCTTGCGCGCTGCAGCGTTTATGTCACGGTACGAGTCAAAGGGAGAATGGTGCGGTGGTGTGCGAAAACGTTCGTCATCAGATAGGAGCTCATGAGCCACCCCATGTCCAGACGTGTCCATCCCCGCCCCGCGTGACTGCGGTGAACGATAGTCTGGCCAACGGTAGGGACAACCATAAGGAACATTTTTCTCCTGTGTCATGTCATCTCTCCTATTGGCTTGCCGGGGGCTGATGTGAAAATCTCTTTGCTCGTGGTGGAAATAGTCGTAATCGTTTCCTGCAATTTGAAATGGCATACTTTAAGTACTTTATTGCGAGAGGATAGAGAGATACTCAATCGTTCTAGAAAAACCCGAGTTGTTTTTATTGCAGTGCATTTAGGCAGCAGATCTGTCCCCTCTTTTCGGAAAATAGGGCTTTTCTTTCTTTTTTTATATGAGTCTGGGACAGATCTATTAAGAACAAACGTTATGTATGTTCAAAATACAGCAATTTTGAAGGTGCCACTCAAACTGATAAAAATTCAAGGTGTCTTTTGGTTTTCGCCGACCACGCAGAGGATGGGAGTTTGGTCCCCATGTCGGACGAGCATCTCTGTCTCTCTGCTCCAACATCGTGTCCATTTCAGTCCCCGAAGTGCCCCTACAGTGTTTTCAAGTGACGTAAAACTAAAACCAAACCAACCAGGACTATACGTTTTAATAACGACTCAAATCTTTTAAAATTTGCTTTTCTTCTGTTTCCAAGTACCAAACAGAGGGAAATTTTCAGAAAACGTTGTCTTCTTGTACACACTTTGCAGCATTGGAGTTTCGCATAAATCCATGAAGAGAAAACGGAAACTGGTGTATGTTTGGTCTTACCCTTTATGAACCTATAGTTCTTATCACAGATGCTTGGGGAGATGGTAAAGAAGATACTTCAACTGCTTGTGGATGTAGAAAAATACTAGGCACAAAACACAAATTGCTTTATACAAATTGACTTTATCAAATTTTATGATTGTTTTCCATGCTTAGAGTGAATTCGTCAAAAAAGATGTTTTTGTTTGTTTTGTTTTCGACGCCATCGATTTGCAGGCCTACGGACTCGGTAGAATGAACGTGGGGAAAAGATGCCATAATAATTTATGTGCATTCTACGTCATGGTTTATTAGAAAATCTATTTAAAGAATTTGTCGCCAGTGCGGTTGGAGAAGATTGTATATGGCGTAAAAGTAAGAGGGTCTTCGAATGCGGGAGTGCTTTTGCCTAAATTATGAGATCACAGCATTGTATGAATACAACTCTTCAAACTCCCTTTCACCTTTCATTCGACTTGAATTTCGAACTACTTTCAGGCTTGTTCTTTTCATAAACACTTTAAGACTTGTCCAGCTAGTTTTGACGTCACTACCACCTTACCTCTCTGTGTCCTGTCTGTGTAACCAGAGTCCGAACGTTCGTTCTCCTTCTGCTTTTGTTTTCCTGCTGTCTGTCCTGGAATCTTCAAACAAAAATCCAGATTAAAGGGGGGATGGCAATAGAATCCCAGCCCAATTGAGTTACAGATGGCACAGATTTTCCCCAACCTTTGCCTATATTGAGTAAATAATCAAGTATCTTCCTGCGAATTTCAAGACACAGATTAAAAACTCATATTTTTTAAAGACCGAAAGCACACATCCTCAACAGTGACCGATCCAACCATCCATCTCTATCTATGACTATCTGTCTCCTCATAATTTATTTCCTGGCGGTAAAATTACTTAACAGTGCCAAAAGTTCCTTAAACCACAACAAAACGAACAAATCTCAAAGCGCACCTCCAAACCTCGGCCACTGATTTTCTTTGTCTCCGGCTTACGGCCCTTGGTGTTTTTCTGGGACGTCTTAGGGTCTTCGTCGTGTAGATACCTGCCCACGGAGTTAGAGGAGGATCTTCATGTGAGGAGATGAGTCAGCAACTGCTCACGTGCATGAGTGTATGTATGTGTGTGTGGAGGTGGAGGTGCCATGTCTAAAAAAAGATTGAGCAAAAAAGTACCCACTCCAGTCACAACATTGAATGCTCACCATGAATTATTAATCATTAAAACATGTAAAATATACTCATTATGGAGATTTTGAATAACACTGCACGAGTTACTATCAGCTACAAGGGAGTAATCGGCTGGTTCTGGTTTCACAATAAGGGTTGTAAGACCATGACGATCACGTCAGAAGATTGCCTCATCCATCGGGTACCTCTGAAAGGCGTCTGTGGTGTAATGGCTGGCTCTGCGACTACCACGAGGAAGACCCGGGTTCGACCCAATCTGCAGACGATCTCGTTGTGCTGCTGGGGTTCGTCCCTTTCAGCTCGAGTTGCCCTTGGCGGTCAGAGTAGAAGTAGCCCGTCTCTTAAATGACCTTACAGAGGTGCATTGTAAAACTGGTCGCCAAACCGAGAGTTACCTATGTTGATATCACATTTTTTAATACCACACGGAGATGCGCAATAAATGGGATGTAAGAGCCAAAATGTGTCAGGTTACTGGACCTTGTGTGCTGACAATGAAATACGCATTTATTAGGAATAATATAATTTGCGTTCTAAAAATTATCTTGAATTTATGAACGTTCGATTGAGTGACATAACTAGCATGAAAACGTTACGCGAAAAGTTCTGGAATGCACAACGGTCTCAACACATTGCCCTACTGAACGGGTCGTTAATGGGTGATCTGGTGTGGCTGGGTTTGAAGATAAATTGTTGAGGTTGTTGAGAGTTTTCGAACACCACTCTTGAATGGTTGACGGGCGCTCTGGTGAGACCAACTTGTCCTTTTTTGTTTCGATATACATGTAGAGTAATTTTTTCTTTCTTTTTTCATTTTTTTTGTTTTTGTTTTTGTTTGTTTTTTTGTATAACACTATTTCCATTTTTTTTTCTTGCGATGAAAATGTGCTTTCCAATTCCCTGGCTGAAAAGTGAAATGTCGCACATTTGCATCACAAAAATTTGGAGAACGTACAAAAATAACTTAGCTGACGATGGTGTGCTACAAGTGCACTTACATACATTGCCTTAATCTGTTTCTTGGTGTTGAAGTTACATAATGCCAGTGTGAATAGCACTGCAAATTCTAGATAGAACAAACAATTACAATCAAGCATTGTCTTGAGCAACAATCTGGCAGTGACTTACGAGAGCAGCATGAGGAAGGCCAGGCTGGCAGCTAGGATTCCAAACATGATGCCATTGAGTGGAGCCAGCTGGAGCCATTGGAACAGGGATAACTCTATCGCCTTGCCTGACAGGAGGAACAGGAGTTGTTGTTATTTGGTTTGCTTGTTTGTTTGTTTTTGGGAGGGGGTCAATGCCGAGATATACTGTGGTGTAATGGTTTTGCCCCCGCCTATCACGCGGAGGACGGGAGTTCGATCATTTCGTTGGACGAACGTCCCAGTCTCTCTGCTAGGATTGTTGTTGAGGTACCTATCAGCCCAGGTTGGCCCTAATAATCGGGTTAGGAGTCGCCGCCTCTAAAATGACTCTACAGTGTTGCAAGGAGCGCAAAAACCAATATGCAAATAGTGAAACACTCCTGATCCATTAGATGTTGCCTTTGTGGCTTGTGTGTATAGAATTAGACGAGGACTTGCATAGCCTGACGTTTCCTGTCCTGTAGACGAATATTTCATACATTGCCTGAAACTATCAGGCATTCGTTAAAGAAGGTAATGTATGAAATATGTTCTATAGAATGCCAAGTTATTTGATGTCATAATTTGCCTGTACCAGTGGCGGTCCCAGACGAAAATGTGAGGGTGGACACAATGCAGAAAATAGAAGCAGTAGAAACAAAACAGACGCCTTTTCTCCACACTGATAGACAGCCACTTTACGCTTTCATTGCCAGCTGTATCACATCTACACAGAGTAAAAAGGGTAGTGGCAGCGCAAGG
>JAUKPP010011116.1:0-36576 GCA_032273245.1 Phyllaplysia taylori | reverse complement strand
CCCCCCCCCCCCCCCCACGTGTTTTTTACTGCTTTAATCATGGCAGATATATTGTAGATTTTCCTTGCTTGGGTTTGTTACCTTGCTGATATACTCTGTGGTTGAGCCAGAACATGGTCTTTGTTGTCTTATTTTTAAATAGTATTGGGCAGGCATTCTTATCAATGAACATCCGAGAGATTTGACTAATCAGAGATCCGTATATTTTTTTTTATTACAAATTATTGTGTGTATTTTTTTATGTAGCCCAAGATATAAAGGTGCTCCTCCACCCAGCATTCACTCTATTGAATTTAAAACTTCTGAAACTGATTGCATTAGCAGACGTGATACAAAGACTGAGGGGGAGAAAGGAATGGATCTTGTTATCTCTTTGCTTTTTAATTATAGATAAATTTAAGAATATTCGCTTTCATAAGTTGTTATAGCTTGACAAAATTTCTCTTTTTCCATGTTGAAATTTGCAGAAAGTTGGTGTTCTGTTCCTGGTCGAGGTGGTGCTCACCGGTCAAATATGGCAAACGAGCCTAACACGTCCTATCCTCCATACCCAAGTTCAGATTTGCCGTCCTCGTTCAGGCCTAAAAGTGCCCATCGAAATCATAACTCTGATTCATACAGTGCTGGTCAGCTAGTTCATTGTTGTAGGATCTGTGGAGAGGAATTTTCACACAGCAGCACTTTGAAGAGTCACATCTACCAGTATCATGCACATGAAGAAGGCGCTTTTCCATTTGTGTGCAGCATCTGCCAGAAAGGTTTCTTTTCACAAACTGGCCTGACACACCACAGTGAAAAACATTCGTCCAAATTTGAGTGTCAGTTCTGTTCAAAGACCTTCAGCTACAGTCGTAACTTGAAAAGGCACCAGGAAATCAACCATTCCTTGAAGGAGTGCAGATACTGCAAAAGGCTGTTTAAAATGGGAGAGGAGTTGAATCAACATGTGCTCTCTTGTTCTGGTGTTTTCTGAGTCATTTCTCGCTTTTCTAAAGAATCCTTGTTTTCAACAGACTTCGCTTTTTTAACTATGTTCAATTTTAGTTGATAAAAGATTCGTCCCGTAATTTGTCTTGAATATATCCATTAGAAAAGTACTTCAGACAAAATAACCTGTGAAATGTTGTCGATGGGAGTTTTTTTTAGAATATGGAGCCTTTTCTTGTGGTAATTGTACTTGATTTGAATTATAATGGGGTTTTTTGCTTACTCTGTTTACCTGTTCAACTGATACTCCCTCGTTCTGCTTTGTGTATTTTACCTGTTGGAATGTGAAGACTTGGCACACAAACCTTCGACTGAGGATTTTATTTTGGCTTTGGTTGGATTATGTTTAATGTTTGTGTTCTCATCACAAAGTATTCAGGCGTTCATTTTGTTTTAGGGCTGTGTGTTCAGATTGCTGTGCATTTTTACTTAGGTTTTGTGAATATTTATGAGTTCAAACCATGCAAAAAATTTAGCCGAACGAATTGAAGAGCATGATAGAAACACACTTATAAACTTGTGAACAATGATTTGTGTGACTGGCTTGGAATTCTCAGCAAGAACTTCTTATTTGTTGCAGGTGGTGAAGGTACTTACATGACTGGGCGGCGGCTTTTCCCAGTGCATAGAAAGGGAAAAGATATTGAGATTGATAGGTTGACGGCCAGAAGCCAACAGTCATTTCATTATTTGAAACAGTCCAGCAGCTTTTTTGACCCCAACAGAGGTGGTCATGAAAGTGAACCATTTCCATTTGGATTATCTCAGGATCAACACGGTTCTGTAAATGCAGATGTACACTGCTGTTATGTATGTGATGCCAAGTTCAAGCACAAGAAAAATATCAAACGACACCTACAGAGTTCCCATGGCTTGAAGCAGTGCATGTACTGCATGGGGTTATTCAAGAAAGGAGAGGAATTTGATTCTCATGTTTTGCGATGTCATAGTGCTGTGACCGGATGAACTCTCCAATGACTTGCTTGATTTTTTATTGTGTGGAATATTTTATCTCTTTTGTCAAGAATCCTTTGCACTTTGTTGTTTAGAAAGACAGGCCAAACATTTTCATTATTAAATTTTTTTCCAGGGCTGTATTATGGAGTGAATGATTTGCCTTTTGAAAGATAAAAATTGCCTTTTGTACTGGAATTGAGTCAAACTGTAATTTGAACGAGTTTTAAGTTGAATTTGCAAAGATTTTGACCCTTGACTTAGTAATTTTGTTCATTTCAGAGATGAGTTCTCAACCAGGCGGTCACTTTGCTCACCCCAATTTTTCCAGTTTCAAAGGACAAGGCATCATAGGCAACTCATCCATGACTGTTCCCTCACCTCAGTCGTTTTATTCAAGTTCCTTGTATTCTCTGAATGGTATCGAATGTAAATTTTGCGATGCTGTTTTGGAAACAAGGTCACTCTTGCAGAGGCATCTGAATGAATCACACAGAGAAGAGAGATCCCTTCCATTTTTGTGCAACATGTGCCACAAAGGATTCTTTTCTGTGACAGGATTGAGGCACCATTTGGAAGCCCACAAAGGGTATCAACATGTTTGTTCAGTGTGTGATGCAAAATTTCAGCATAAACATAACCTGAAAAGGCACATGGAAGGTGTACATAAATTGAAGCTTTGTCGCAATTGTTCGAAAGTCTTCCCTGCAGACACTTTTGAATCGCATGTGCTACGCTGTTATCCGGCACCTGCACTGTCATAAGCAAATTGGTTAGTTCAGTAAAAAACGAAGGCCAGTAGATAAGTGTTCTATCAGAGATATGCATACCTGAAACCAACTAGAGTTTTGCTTAAGTGAATGTGATAGCAGTTTTATTTGTTTCAGGGACAAATATGGATGGAAGGCATGCATCATCTGCGAAATCCCGACAGACTCAAGTTGAACCCAACTTCTCCCAGGCAGGAAATAGAGTTGGTCGTATAAGTTATGATTGTGAATTTTGTGGAGTTTCCTTTGTGTCAAAGGTCTATTATCAACAACATGTCGCCCATAGCCACAGCCAGAGACTACCATTTTCGTGTTCGCTTTGTGGAAAAGGATTTTTCACGGAATCCGGACTGCGACAACACATGGATGATCATGGAGAAAGAAAATTTGCTTGCCCAATTTGTGACCTCAGGTTTAAACGAAAACACCATCTACGCGGGCATTTGAAATGCAAACACAAGTTGTTGTCATGCCCAGATTGCCCTCAAACATTCAGCTCTGAATCTGACTTCAAGCAGCATATTTTACATTGTGGAAGGTCTTAACAGAACATACAAGTCAAAACTACAACGCACTATACTCTGGTGCCTACCTTTGTGGGGAATACAATTCTGCTCAGGAAACCTTGGCTTGATTCTATAGGTGTATGTGTGGAAACGTGAATGACTTAGCTGCAGTTTTTATTTTGAAAAAATCTTGTAAGGCTGTTTGTTTTAGCCAATGTTCTCCATTTCAGGGAGGAGTGATGAGCAAGGAGACTTATCCTTTGTAGAGAGATCATGCTCACCAAGTTCTTCCACTGGCCAGAGGAATGCTTTTGCTCTCATGGATGCAGACTTCCAGACTAATTACTTGCATGCTGATCCAAATTTAATTTGTTCTTTTTGCTCAACTCAATGTGACTCAAGAGTTTTGCTACAGAGACATATGAATTTACACCATGGAGATCAGTTGCCATTCCCTTGTTCATTGTGTCCCAGAGGTTTTTTCACTCATTCTGGTCTGAAAAGACACATAGATGATCATAATGGTAATGAGAAAAAGTTCACATGTAAGTTTTGTGATCTAAAATTCAAACGCAAGCAGTACCTTATTGCCCACTTTAGAAATTTTCACAAACTTCATCCATGTCTCAATTGTCAGGCTACATTTAAATATATGGAAGAATACAATGCTCATTTACAACATTGCAATAGATAATTTTGTACTCATTGGTTGCCTTTGTGGTGAGAGAATGGAAATGATTCTTCCAGATCAGCATGCACTTGGCATTAGCTGTCTTATATTGTGAAGCATTGGCAAGAAATGTTGTTGGAACAAGGAAGTTTTGTGTTGTTTTTGTGTAATTTATTTATATTATATTTTGGGTAATATGATCCCCCTGGAGAGTTATGACATAGGTTTCTGTGGCAAAGCTGGATTGTATGACCATGGATAATTTCAGGTTGTATTACACTGGAACTGAACATTTTGTATTGGTAATTTTAGTTTTTTATATATCGGTTTTGTAAAGTAGATAATGATTTATCATTTCAGATGATGTGAACGTTCAAAACCATGCATCTGATTTGGATTCCTCTCCCTACGTTGAAAGAGAGTCAGATACTTGTCATAATGTATATGGAAGACCCAGGGCATCTGTACCATTGGCCAGAGTCAGAAATGAAAGTCATAGGAATGGCAGCCAGGGTCACTTGTCTCTTACATGCCTTTTATGTGGAGAAGTAGCAGCTACACGTCCTTCCTTCTCCCAACACATGGCGTTTGCACATAATGATCAGCTTCCTTATCGTTGCTCTCTGTGTGGGAAAGGCTTTATAAGTCCTTCTGGATTACGCCATCATAAGCAGGCACATATGGGACAGCGGTTTGTGTGCAGATTCTGTGGCACCAAATTTACCCACAAGCATCATCTCAGAGATCATGAAAGGAAATTTCATGTTGATCAATGACCACCTTACTAATGGCATTGTACGTTTTGGCCAATAGATTAGAAAAGTCTTGTATTTGTTTTTAGAGTTGTTCAAAAGTCTGTGATTTCAATAGATTTCAACGGGGATTTTTGTTGCTGTACTGATTTTTCTGTGCGCATGAATTTTTGTCATGGTAATTTATGTAAAAGAAAAGATCCAGAGAGCTTTTTTTGCGCTAGTTGTGTCATGGAGCATTGTTTGTTTTTCAGGGAAACCTGTAAAGAGAGGGAACCATCTCAGTGCAAAGTCACCAGAGCAGACTGCTTTTGAAAACATGCATGAATATCAAATGCAGCTGCCATCCCCTTTGTATGATACAAGAGCAGATATATCTGGCTGTCAATATCAATTTTACCCTCAGTACTATTGTGATAATTGTCAAGTTGATCTTGTTAACCTTTCTAATTATCAGACGCATGTTAGGAATTACCATCCCGAACGATTACCTTTTGGTTGCTCATTTTGTGGGAAGCATTTTCTGAGTAGATCAGGGTTACAGCACCACAAACAAGACCACATAGAAAGGAGGTTTATTTGTCATGTTTGTGATATGCGATTTAAGCATAAACATCATTTGAAGAGACATTTAAGTACAGTGCATCATCAGCCATTACTCCAAGGCCCAGAGTAGGGATTTTGCTTCTCATCCACAAACTCTTTCTCTTTTGACCTCTCTTTCTTATTTGCTCTATTTGTACTAATTGTTTGATTGTTTTACTCTTTCCTTTTAAATATGATATTAGTAACAAAATGTTCTTACTTTTTTGTTCATTATTGAAACGAAATCCTGCTGCTGTTACATTCTGTCGATGTTCAGTTAGCCCCACTGGCTCACACTATGTGAAAAAAAAATGTATTCGATTGATCATAACTTTTTCATTCCCGTTTTTTAAAGCTGAAAAAATTTACCTGTTGAATATGAGGGACACAAAATTGATGACAAAAACTGTTTTCAAAGTGGGGTGGCGTCCCTATGTGTATTTAGTCGCTAATATTTATCCTATTTTCCTACAACTGCTCCTATAATTTTCATCTTACTTTACTCAAAAGTTTACTTCATAGAATAGGATAGCTTAACATCACACTGATTTTTATGGAGGGAGATGTAAACAAATTTACAAAGTTGTTTTCCAAATAAATGTATGTGTGTAGGAAGTTACTGGTATTGGCCATTTTTTTGCTCTTGAGAACCTTCCAACTGGTATTGCCTACTTTTTTGCTCTTAAGAACCTTCCATCATGAAAATGGTCCCGAAGGCTTTATTGAATTTACTTACTTTCTCTCCTTTCAGAGTGCAAATTAACAGCTGAATCCAGGGCCTTGTATCATGGCATAACTCCTCCAGTTAATCAGGAAGCATTAGTAGCTATGGACAGACAGGATTTGGGTTCTTCGTTTTTAGAAAGTCAGACATATTTAGGAAACCAACAACCAGAACAAATTCAATGTCCTTATTGTCCAGTTGTTTCCCCCCTTCCATGCATACACAAGCAACATCTGTCCACTTATCACGGCAGTTGTTTGCCATTTTCTTGTTCCATATGTGGGAGGGGCTTTTTGAGTTCTTCAGGGCTATCTCATCACAGAAAAAGTCATGGTGAGAGGAAATTTCAATGTGAATTTTGTGATTCTAGATTTTTACTCAAACATCATTTAAAGGAGCATCTCCGCAGAATTCATAAAATGTTTTGAGATTATGGCAACTAACCTTGTGTTACTGACTTAAAAGAGTGCTGTTGTCAAAGCTAAAATGATGTGTGCCAGCTCTTTTCATATTCACATTTTTTTAACATTGGATTTGATGCATAAAATGAAATTACATGCTTAGTTTTGCTAGTCTTTTTTGTGGGAAGCATCTATTGTAAACTCAAAGGATTAATTTTACATTTCAGAAAGTAACGGTAGAGGGCAAATGAACCGAATGGATCAGCAGAATGAACCCTCCTCTTGCTCATTTAACAAGATGTCTGGGATGTTTCCTTCTGCCATCAACCCCGATCACTCTATCACATGTCAAATATGTAAAGAAGTATTCTTTAGTAGCAAAGCTATAGGCCGTCATATGGTTGACATACATGCTTACACACCATATGTTTGTAAAATATGTGGCAAGGGCTATGTCAGTTCATCAGGTCTTTATAAACATCTGCAAGTTCACAAGGGAACATTTTACTCTTGTCCAATATGTGATAAAAAATTCACCCAAACTACAACTGTGAAGAGACACATGGGTATTGCCCACAATGTCTTTTATTAACTTTGCTGTTGAGGTTGCTTTTTTTTTTCTGTTATTGCTGGTGACACACCCTACACCTCTTTTGTATTGAGTACATAAATTAAAACTTATTTGGAGTGAATGAATTGTGATCTTGAAAGCTTTTTCTTTTTTACAAATTTATGGATTGTTAAGTTACAGATTACTTGATTTTTATCTGGGAAGAATTTTTTTTTTTATTGCATACAAGCCTTGGGAAGAGTTTTATTTTTTAATTTTTTTTTTATTGAATACAGGCCTTTCCCCTTGCAGGATAAAGCAATAGCTAAGGGAAATGCCAAAGTGAGCTTTGCGATTCTAGATTCTTCTTTAGGCCTCATTTAATACTTGCAAAGTTACTTGAAGTATTTTTTTTTACCGATCCAACTATTCCTTTCAGTCACTGCAGGTCTAGATAGGATTCTTTATCTTGGTGACAGTTTGACGATAACTGTTTATGAGCATCTGTGTAGAATTCATAGAATGATTTTTCTGGATTAGGATTATTCCATTGCTTGATTTTGTCTTTCCTGTGTAATGTTGCGTTACTTGTAGTGCTGATTTAAAATGTGGCTGTTAAAGTGGAAATCTGTGCCAGTTCTCTTTCTAAGTTGCAATTTTGTTTGATCATTATTTACCTGTGTTTAATAGTGAGATCTTTTTTGCTTGGAGAATCCGTCATAAATTTAAAGGGCTGATTTTGCATTTCAGAAAATAACTGTAAAGGGCAAATGTGCACAATGGACCCACAGAATGAATCTTCATCTTGCTTGTCTAACAAGAACACGGGGAAGTTCCCAACGACCATCAACCCTGATAATTCTATTACATGTCTCATTTGTAAGGAAACATTTTTTAGTAGCCAAGCAATAGGTCGGCACATGGCACAAGTCCATGCCTACACTCCTTTTGTTTGTAAAATTTGTGGCAAAGGTTATGTTAGTTCATCTGGTCTTTATAGACATCTGCAAGTTCACAAGGGGACATTTTATGCCTGTCCAATATGTGATAAAAAGTTCACCCAAACTGCAACTGTAAAGAGACACATGGGTATAGCCCACAATATTTTTTAAATTTTGCAATTTGTTTCTACTTTATTCATTTATCACATTTGAAATGGCCTTCTTTAATATTGGGCAAACAGATCAAAATATTCACTGGGTTGAAGGAATTGTTACAAACAAGATTTTTTTTTTTCCAAACAGATATAAACCCTGGCTTCAACTTTCGAAAATTCCAAATTGTGATTAGTGCCAAACTTGTATGATAGTAAATACTGTGATGAAGCAGTTGGGCATAGTGCAGCCTAGTGAAAGTGGTTTAAAAGGACAATTCTGTGACTGAGCACAGACTACATTTTTAGCCTCTGACCTGAATAATTATTTTAATAGTTGAAGACCTTTGAACCAAGGCTTGTCATTTGTTGATATTTATTGTTTATAATAAAAATGTAGTCTTGTCACCTTTTTCATCTTTTGATTTTTTGAATGACTCATGAAATATTTAGATATATTTTCGAGACGAACAACTGAAATCAATGGAATGTGTTCACTGTCCAGTTTTGATCTCTGCCAGGCATACGCGAGTAGCAACTATGTATGTTGTAGTGTAGTTGTTTTCCTTTTCTTTTTGTAAGAGAGCAATTTAGAGTTTGCCCATCACAGAAAGTAGTGACTTTGAAAGGGAACTCCAGTTTGTGACTGAAAAGATGCCCCAGTTTTTTTAATGTTATTTTTTTTACTCTTGCTTAAAAAAAAAAGCAAGCCCTGCAGAATAAAGAAAATTTCGTTTTAAGATTACTGCATTATCTGCTTTGTATTCCTTGCATCATTTAGTGTTGTGGTTATGACTTAGAATATAAATTTTGAAGTTAAGCAAACATTACATTGTTTCAATGCTATTGTACTTGTGGCCTAAACCCAAAATTTTTATTCATATATAATTTTAGGCTTTTTTTGCCAGAGATTTAAAGGATTAATTTTACATTTCAGAAAATAACGATAGAAGGCAAATGTGCACTTTGCCTGAGCAGAATGAATCCTCCACTCGCTTGTTTAACAAGGACACAGAGATGTTTCCATCAACTGTCAACCCTGATAACTCTATTACATGTCTAATATGTCATGAAATTTTTGCCAGTAGCCAAGCAACAGGCAGGCACATGGTGCAAGTACATGCCTACGCTCCTTTTGTTTGTAAAATTTGTGGCAAAGGTTATATCAGTACATCTGGTCTATATAGGCACATGCGAGTTCACAATGGGACATTTTACTCTTGCCCAGTTTGTGATAAGAAATTCACTCAAACTACAAATGTAAAGCGACATATGAGTCTTGCTCACAATATAATTTAATCTTTTATTTATGATTTTTAAAACTTTTCTATCATGCATTGAAAAAAAAAAAAATTTAAAAAAGAATTTAACATTTATAAAATTTCAATGAAGCATTTGTAAACGTTTAGGAAATGATGCAGTCTTTGGTATCACTTTTGATTTTCATTACTGGTTAGCTTTTTATCAGTCTAGAACAGAAATTAAATAGTTGAGATTTTTTGCTTCTGGATGGTAGAAGTACCTGCTGTCAAAAAGGAATCAAGTGAGAAAATGATATTAAATTAAAAACAACAACAACAACATTCCTCTGCCATTTTAGCAAGGTTTAAAGTATTGTTCACCTTGAAAACGTTTTTTTGAAGGGTAGGATGAGGGTAGTGTGACCTAGTAAACAGTCAAGACGGTAACATATATATATCGTCAATATATATATCAGAAAAATACCAGAAAATCTGTTCTTCTTGTTTTGATGAATGGTTGATTTCATATCATGGAGTTGCAACATAAATTGTCACATTTAAAAAATTTTCAACTTGATAAGTTTGATCAGCATTTATGACAATGTCCCACATGTTTGTTGACTTTTACTTAAATGGATGTCACTGAACATGTAGACTTTTTGTATACGGTGCCTTGAAATTTCTTTGTGTCAGGCATGGCATTGGTTGAAAAATTTAAAACTCTCTTGTACGGTACAATTGGATAGAGGCACACCATATTCAGATGTCTGTTATGCAATTTTCTAGAGGATGTAAGTGTAAAACTCTTTTGTGATGGTGAATCTGAAAGAATGAAACTTTATTTTTGTTTCAGAGAGAGTTTCAGTTCAGCACGTATCAAGGCCATTTTCATCAGGTGGTTTTGCAGACAATAATCTCGATGGAAGATCTGATTTTGCCACATACTCAGGGAACTCTGTGAGACTTAGGCCACACTTCAAATTCAAATGTCAAAGTTGTCCAGCAGTTTTCTTTGAAAAGTTTCAAATCAGAAATCATATGTCAGAGGCTCATGGCCATGAAATGCCATACACATGTAATTTATGTGGCAAAGGATACATGAGTGTGTCTGGTTTTAAAATGCATATGCAAGTGCATGAAGGGAAGACATTCATGTGCCCAATATGTGACTGCAAGTTTACTCAAAAAAGTACCATCAGGCGCCACCTGAGAAATGTTCATAAGTCATCAGAATGTTTGACATGCTTGAAGATTTTTCGAATAGATGAGTTTGACCAGCATGTACGCCATTGTCATGCGTGATGATTGGTGATGTTATGTTGAAACGGGTATAACTGAAGAGTGGGATATTTAGTAGCTCTTGCCACTGTTTCATAGGAGTTAATAGTTAATGGTTATAGAAAAACTTTGGCCAAAGAAGGAAATAGGTAGATAACTTACCTGTACAATTTTATTAACCATGATTAGATGTTTCATCATGCAATTTCTGAGATAATGTAACAGAAAATTTTGAATCTGCTTTCTTTTATCATGAAACTGAAACGGAACATATTTATTTTCATACGTTTTTTTGTGTGGGTTTTTTTCCCCGATTCGGGTGGGGGAGGGGGAAGGAGGGGAAGGGAAGATGACTACAAAAAAGCATATTTTTAGCATTGTCATAATTTGTGAGGCAACCAGCAATTTTCAGTCGGAAGTCGCAGTCACGGTTTCTGAGATATTGAGGTCTAAAGTAAGAAATTCGATTTTTTTTTTATCAAAACTTAGTTCTTGTGATAATTGTATATTTTGTCCATTTTTCTACACATTAATTGCATAAAACATGTTAAAACAGCTTTTTTAATTTAAAAAAAAATTGAGCTGGACAACAATTTGGTTGAAATTCGGCTATTTTTTTTTTTTTACAACAAACCCTCCTGATAAGAAGTAGGCCTATTCTACCGGACCGTAATCAGAATGTAAATAAGAGAATTTGGTTTTTTTCCCACCCTGACTTATGAATACTTTAAAATACGTAAGAGTAGCCTGGGAAGCTGTGTGAGACATGAAATTTGCAGTGTAGAGCTCTTGAAGCCATAGTTATCCTGATTCTTTTTTACCTCAACTTTAGATGCGATTTTCTCGAAACAAGGTCTTCTACGGTGGGTGTCTTTGAAAGTCAATATCTCAGCTCCTAATAATTCTTTTTAAAATCTGTAAAACCAAGTTGTTCAGAATTGACTGCTCTATCAGAATATGTATGCTTAAAATATGACTTCAGACTGAAAATCCCTGGTTGCCACACATTTTTATCTCGTTGCAATTTTTTTATGTTACTTGCCAATTTTGATATCTAGATGGGCCAAAATGCAAATGTGGATACTGGTTTGAAAAAAGGAATGTACCATTCAAGATCTTTTTCTGCCCATTTTGTTGTGTGTACAATTCTCTAGTCATTGACATGATTGTTGAGTAAAAGGTTTTATATGTCTGTCGTGACAGTAATTAGAATATATACATGTATTGTATTGATATTATTGTCATTCTGTTTGTATTGTTGCAAAAAATGCTACACATGTATACTACGGTACTATGCTATTGATTTGTTTTTGAAAATCGGATTTGTGCATTTTGTTTCATGGAAATGTTTATAAATTCTGAATAAAATAAGTTTCGAGAATTTATTCACGGAATTTCTGTTGTTTGAATTTAATGATTTATTTCACTTAGAGGTTGATATGTTATGGTCAAAATATGAAATCCAGGGAGTCTAGGAGGTGGCAAAACTAAGATAATGTCAATTGTTGAATTTACTTGACCAAAAAGCGAAGCAAGTCTTCATGTATCCCGTGATTCTATACAGATGAATAAAGAGTATTTTTGGACACCATCATATATCAAATGTCGTTTATCAAAATACAAAGTATGTGCGCTGTGGTGTAATGGTTAGGCTATTTGCCTGTCATGCGGAAGACCCCGGTTCCATCCCGAGCGCGGACAAAATGGTTATTTTTCTGCTGGGATTTTTTCCTTCTCAGCCCGGGTCGGCCCTGAGAGGCAGGGTTGAAGTAGCCCGTTTCTTAAATGACCTTACAGTGTTGCAGGGGACAAAAAACTGGTAACCAAACAAAAAGACAACAAAATACAAAGTTTTCAGGTCAGGAGCAAAAAGTTTCTATTCATTTGATTTTTACATGAACATGAGATTTGGTTAGTATTTTAAGATTAAGAAAGGAAATGAGACCAATTGATACAATTTTTCAAAATCTTGACATTCGATGAATGTTGAATGACGGGGTACAATTTATTTCATGCCATCTTTGGCATTCATTGTGCTGGATTTCATATTTTGCCATTGTCATACAGCTGAAATCATTGAAAAGAGTATGTTATGGTATCCTCATAAAGAATACAGAAATTTTGTCTCTAAATCTGGTCATTTCAAGTGTTAGAATGTGAATCGATTGAGAAGTTGTATAAAGAAAGAGAAGCCATTGAATTAAAGGTCATGTCTTTGGTAAAGATTTTGCCTTCGGGAAATAAAGGTATACTAAGATTTAGTTCAATGTACTAGCCTATAAAAGTTGATTTCACAAGTAGTGTCTGCTTCAAGTTCAAGAGCAAATGTTGCCACTGGGCTTCGATATTGATACACGCAAAGTCCATCACTGAGCAATGTATGGTATATTTGTAATGCCACACAGCATAGATTTTTTAAACATTATGTAGTCACACAGCAAGAAGCGGTGCGTGGTGTAATGGTTAGGCTCTTGGCCTGTCATGTGGAAGACCTGAGTTAGATCCGGAGCACAGACGATCTGGGTTTTTTTTCTGGTGGGATTTTTTCCCTCTCAGTCCGGGTTAGCCCTGACAGGCAGGGGCGAAGTAGCCCATCTCTTGTGTTGCAGGGGATGTAAAACTGGTAACCAAACCAAACCTAACCAAACACAGCCAGAAGTACAAAGAACCCCATTGTTCACATTGTTTGTTAGGACTGGCTATTCATAGTTGTGGGCTGAGTGACAGGATGGCTGGATTTTGGCCTGTGCATGAGTGACTACAAAGTGTTAATGTAAATAATATTCTACCCGAAAAAGGCACAGGATTTGTTTTTATCTGACATTAATCACACTACACCATTAGTGATTAGAGAGTGAAGTTGAAGGTGACTGATGGATCAGATGCTGTACACCTCATGGGATGAATGATCACTTGTATTACGTCACAAATCAGGTTTCTACAAGTCATAATGAATAAAAACTTGAGCTCCAATTACATATATACATTGTGTATGATCATTGTAGCTCTTTAAAATGTTGAAATCAAGATCATTTTCTTTTTCCCTCTACACTGTATTTGGGAATAAGCTTTTGTCCTATTAAATATGGTGAGCATCTCCCCTCAGCACCAGGAAACGTTAGCAATTTTCACTTGGTCACTTGTCAACACTGCAAAGGTTTTTTAGTCAAGTTGTTTTTTTTTGTCCTGTAAAGTTGGCTGAAGTGAACTTAGGCAACATGTACAGTAATGTACATACTTAGAGAATCAAAGAGAGTTATTACCGTACAGAACTTGCCTAAGTCCATTTTTAAAAAAAAATCCATGTTTTTTTCTTTTATTCTTATGGAATCGATATTGCCATTTTCACAAGGGTAATACTTTCTTTTTCAAATCTTGCTGATTTCCTTTTTTTCTTTTAAAGTAGAAAACATGTTTTTTTCATTTAATTAGAATTAGAACCAGGTAGCTCTTTGATGGTTTTTAGCCAAGATCTCAGAGCTTTAAAAAATGGACTTAGACAAGTTTTGAAAACACTCTTCAACTGGTCATTGGTGTACGTGCTAACTTGGGTAGTAATCAACAAATTTGGATGTGTTGACCAAAGCTGGGTTGGTCTTCGTCTTTGGTGTGGTATAACTTTCCGTTGATTGTGTGCTCCGAGCGAGACCAGAGGTCACAATAAGTTTTTCATACAAGTATTCAATGAAACTTAGAAAAAATGAGTAAGTTCTGTTTAATAACAAATTTTTTCGTGATTCAAACCAATAGGATGTTTTGAAAAACAGATGAAGGGTTTCATTTTTATTGGTACATGTATATGGTTCCTACTCAATTTTGGTATGTATTTCTCATATTTGGCATTCCGCCTTGACTCTTCAGGTTCATGACCTACTTTTCTGTTCTGGCTCTGGAATTTTCTGTTTTCGCTAGGTTCTTTGAATTAACAACACGTCGGCCATTCAAATATTTGTTCCCTCATTTGTATTCAGTTGCAAAGGACTGGAATAAGAAATTAAGGAAACAATCACTGTTTCCTCTGTTTCAGAAATGGATGCGAATTGGAAGTCTTGGGAAGATTTTGGAATTCATGGCTCAAACTCATACAATGGAAAGCCAGCATTACAGAGATTTCCAGTGGATTTCCATTCTGGCACAGGAACTTCAAGTATGCCAAGGGAACAGGAACAAGATTTACGTTGCAGATTGTGTCCATCTCAGTTTCATTTTGAATCAGAGCTGAAGAGTCACATTTCAAATTGTCATGGCGATTCAATGCCTTTTACTTGTTCAGTGTGCGGAAAAGGCTATCTTATTTCTAACAGCCTTTATTATCATTCACTAACTCATACTGGAAACTTTTCACAGTGCCCTGTGTGCAGTGCCAGCTTCACACGCAAGTTTTCCATGAGAATTCACTTGAAAAAAGTGCATGGATCGGCTCAGTGCAGAGCATGCTGTACTGTTTTTAAACTTGGTCCTGAGTACGCAAGACATATTCAACATTGTACCAATGTAAAGCTGGATTGACAGTAGCACAGATGGTAGAACAAAGAAGCTTGTTATGTACTCCGACTGCACTTCTTAGGCTTGGCGTATGTGCACAGAGCTTAAATTGTGGTGGGGCCTTTGCTGTGGGCTTGTTTCATTCAGGCCCCCTCCCCTTGTGCTCATAGGGTGGGTGTGCTATGGTGTGGTGTGCTTCTTCTGCCTCTTACTAGTGCTTCGCATTATCAACTATTGACAATCTCCTTCCTGACACTAAAGTCACCTTTCAAAGTCAAGTACTCTTGATGTAAATAAAGTGTATGGCAAAATATCTAGAGTTGTATTAAAAAATGGGCTTTTATTCACCTTTTTTATTTTACACTTAGAAGTTAAGAAGGTACAGATCATAACTAGTTGAAAATGGATTTGGAGTATTCACTAAAGTACTCCCATTTGTATTATTATTATAGGTTCACTTGGACTTCAGAACGAAAAGAGTCTAATTAAAATGTTTATGGGAGGGGTCGGAGACTCCGGACACTACATTACTATAGGGTTTGTAATCTAGTGTCCCAAGTCTTCACTCCCTGTCATTTGTCCATCTTTTATTTGGAAGGACTTCCTCAAACTGCCAGCACTACATGTGACAACCTCAAGCATTCTTGTTGTAACCATCAATCGTAACCCTAATCCAACCCTTCTTTTTGTAACCATTAACCCTACCTTAATCAAGGGGTAAGCCCCAACCATGAACCCCTCCCCTCCCTCCCTTCAAAAGTAGATGGATAAGGTGTGAAGTTGACACAGTTGCTGGAGGTCTGTGGAAGCCCTCCCTTTTAATTAATATTCTGGTATGTTGTATCATGTAACAAAATGAGGAATTTTTAAAATATTGATTTCTTCTCGCATACATGTTATTTATTTTACAAACCGATAGTCATGACATTGAGGCAACATTTTTTTTCTTTTCGTGTTGTAGTTGAAGCAACAGGTACAGAGGTTATGTTTGTTTTTTACTGGTCTTATTAATTAATTAATTTGTAGCTACCCATCACTTGTTATCATTGGATGGAATGTTCTCTCTGAATTGAAATTAGCTGTGAAGTTGATCCACTTGTGACGTTAAAATAGAAGCAGTAAGATTGGGAATTTTTTTTTATATTTCAGACATACATTTTCAAAACAAGTCCTCAGCAATTCCTGACAAGGACGCTTTCATAAGATCTTCATCTGAGAACATTTACAAAGGCCCCCCTTTAAAGTCTACTTCTAGAGGTTTTGTTGAAGGTGCTGGTGGTAGTGTGTCTGGAACAGCAAACTATAAATTGCAATGTCCTCACTGCCCACAGCTTGTAAAAGATCGTCTTTTTTTACGGGCACATATGACCAGATGTCACGCAGATCAGATGCCCTATGTGTGCTCCAGTTGTGGGAAAGGCTATTTGACCCGACATGGATTGTACCTTCATGTGCAAACTCACAGTGGGAAAAGGTTCAAGTGTCCTCTGTGTGATGCACTCTTCACCCAGAGTTCCTCTGTCAGACCTCATATCAAGTCTGTGCACAAGTCTGCTCAGTGTTCCTCCTGTTCAAGGTTTTTCCCCATTGGACAAGACTTTAACAGTCATGTACTATACTGCTACAAAAATGTGGCTTAGTGTGCGCTTCATTGTCCAAATGTGTAAAAAAGTTGCCACCAATTGGAGATTGTGTTTATGTTATGTCACTGGTAAATTGGGCTCAAAGTGAGATGTAAATGTTACTATGTTAGTGCTACCCTCGTGTGTCTCGTCAACTTTCTTTTATGTTTTTTTTGTCTATTGGTTTGGTCTTTTGTGAAGTGTCACTTTTTTTTAATGGTTTATATTTTCATGGAGTGAGAATGGATCAGTGAGATGGGCGCTTTGTTTCGTTTCAGAAACTCGATTTGAAAACTGGAGCAGTGGCGAGAAGCCATCAACGGGTCCATGGCAAGAGCCGTATTCAGAGTCACAACAAGGATCTTTAAATCCCAGTTTAGACACATGCAAGCAAACCACTGACAGAGCTTACCAAATAGGGCGAATTTTAACTTGTCCTCACTGTTCTGAACAGCTCTTTGATCAGACTAACCTGAGGGCTCACATTTCCAAACGCCATGGTCATGTAATGCCTTTCTCATGCTCCATTTGTAACAAGGGATATATGACTTCCCCAGGCCTGAATCGACATATGATCACACACAAAGGGAAGCAATTCATGTGTCCAGTTTGTGATGCCAAGTTTACACAGAAATCGTCTGTGAAGCATCACTTGAAATCCATACATAACTCATCACAGTGCCCAACATGCTCAATGATTTTCATGAACGGTGATAGTTACAATAGACACTTATTGCATTGTAAAAACTAAGATCAGGGCAAGTGGTCGGTAGGCTCTACTTTGTTGAGTAAATGATGTTTGGATAGTGTTGAATATTGCGTGAAGGTTGTGGAAGGAGTTAGTGTCTGGGTTAAGAGATGTGTATACTTATACTTCTTGTGAGTGCGAGATCATACTGTCTTGTGTGTAACAAGTTTCATTGTGCTCGAGGAGGGTAGACTTTCACATCAAAATGTGGATCATTCAATTCTGCGTGTATTTTCAATGTATGGCATGTTAGAAGCCTAATTGGTACAAATAAAAGGTCATTGTTTTCCCTTGACCTAAGCCCTTTAAATTACATGTTACTGTCATGTATTTCTTTTTGGAATTTTCTGACAGATTATATGGAAAAACACAGTCGAAGAGTTCAAAATCAATGCTCAACAGGAGGTCCTAAGAAATGCATTCTGACACACAGTGTCTTTAAAGATTTCCATCCATTCAAGTACCGTAATTGAGCCTGTAAAGAGAGAAAGGGTCAATACCTTGAGCATACGATTCATATCACCTGAGTTTACCTTGCAATGTTTGTTTCTTCTTATTTATAATAGATTATCATTGTTTGCTAAGAAAAGGCAAAGTTTGCGCTGTACTCAATTTTCGTCGAAAATTTCAAAACTTGATAAAATTCATTAGCATGTTGATTGATGTTCTCCATCCATTTACAAATCTTTTGTCCCCATGGTTGAATTTCATTTGTCTTGAGTCTGAAATTTTACTGAAATTGGTTTGAAGACGACCAAGTCATTAGAATCTCAATGGATCCTGTTTTTTGGTTGTTTTTTTTACGCCTTTTATGAATTTGCTTGCTCATTGAAGTTTTAGTTTGATAATGCTATCAGCTCTGGAGGTGGCGGGTCATTTTAGTGCCAGGAAGTAGATAGTTGGACAAAGACAACCTGATAAAGAAAGTTATTGAACAGACCACACCAGAGAACTTTGCAACAGATTAATACCTGACGAGTTTGAGATTTGCAGAGAACAAAATCTGTGCTTTTCTTTGTGTCTGCTTTTGGAGATAACTGTGTGAAATGAGAATTTTCCTCTCATTTCAGGGAAGCCTATTCAAAATCCGAGGAATGTTAGCAATCCTGCCTCTGTTAATGGACAAGATTTGTTCATACAATCAGCAAGTGGCAGTGGGACTGTCCCATTCCTTCATGGCATCAGGGCAGACGCTGTGACCACTGGTCCAGTGGACCCAGCACAGCTTAACCAGTCATACTGCCCCTACTGCTTTCAGGAATGTAACGAGCCGGCCCTTCTCCGTACTCACATCTCCAAATACCATGGCCATACAATGCCTTTCTCTTGTAATATCTGTGGTAGGGGTTATCTCACTTCTAATGGTCTAAACCACCACCTGGATTTACATCAAGGCAAAAAATTCTTTTGTCCTGTCTGTAAGAGGAGGTTTACTCAGAAATCCTCAGCAAATACTCATTTGAAGGCTATCCACCAAGCTGCCCAGTGCTCAACGTGTTCATGTGTATTTTCACTGGGAGAAGAGTACAATACACATATACATGTACTTCATTGTGTCAGCAGAAAGTCAAGCTAGCTTTTAAAGTCTTTTATCTCAGGTTCAATAGATTGCACTAGAGGCCTGCTTTTTTGTAACTGTCCCCTTGGTTGAATTTTTTTTTTTAAATAAATAAAAAAAAAACTTGTTTTGAAAATGACAGGGTTACTAATGTATTACCGTATTAAAATAGCATGTTGATGGGTCCTCTATTTTCTAGATACCTTTTATGAATTTGCTTGCTCATTTAAGTTTTAGTTTTACTTTGCTATCAGCTCTGACCGGCGCTGTAGTGTAATGGTTAGGCTCTTGGCCTATCATGCGGAAAACCTGAGTTCGATCCCGTCACGGTCGATCTGTGTTTTTTCTGTTGGGATTTTTTCCCTCTGTCTCAGCACGGGTTGGCCCGGGCAGGCAGGGTCGAAGTAGCCCGTCTCTTAAATGACTTTACAGTGTTGTAGGGTAGTAAAACTGGTAACCAAAAAGCTATCAGCTCTGGAGATGGAGGGTCATTTTAGTGCCGGGAAGTAGATAGTTGGACAAAGACAACCTGATAAAGAAAGTTATTGAGCAGACCACACCAGAGAACTCAACAGATTAAAACCTGATGAGTTTGAGATTTTCAGAGAACAAAATCATTACTTTTCTTTGTGTCTGCTTTTGGAGACAACTGTGTGAAATGAGAATTTTCCTCTCATTTCAGGGAAGCCTATTCAAAGTCCGAGGAATGTTAGCAATCCTGCCTCTGTTAATGGACAAGATTTGTTCATACAATCAGCAAGTGGCAGTGGGACTGTCCCATTCCTTCATGGCATCAGGGCAGACGCTGTGACCACTGGTCCAGTGGACCCAGCACAGCTTAACCAGTCATACTGCCCCTACTGCTTTCAGGAATGTAACGAGCCGGCCCTTCTCCGTACTCACATCTCCAAATACCATGGTCATACAATGCCTTTCTCTTGTAATATCTGCGGTAGGGGTTATCTCACCTCCACTGGCCTCCACTACCACCTGGATTTACATCAAGGCAAAAAATTCTTTTGCCCTGTCTGCAAGAAGAGGTTTACTCAGAAATCCTCAGCAAATTGTCATTTGAAGGCTATCCACCAATCTGCCCAGTGTTCAACGTGTTCATGTGTATTCTCGCTGGGAGAAGAGTACAATACACATATACTTCAGAATCAGTGTGTTAGCAGAAAGTCAAGCTGGCTTCCATAGTCTTTTATCACAAGGTTCAATAGATTGCACTAGGTATACAAATTTGACATTATAAAAACTTTAGCAGAGAAATTTGTTGTATTTGTGTGGGGGGGAAATAGAGGCCTGCTTTTTTTTAAAATGTCCCCTTGGTTGAATTTATTCATCTGAATTTTAGTAGAAAAAAAAATCATTTGAAAATGACGAGTTATTATCATTATTGAAATAGCATTTGGTGGGTCCTCTTTTTTCAAGATACCTTTTATGAATTGAAGAGCGCTTTTCCAAAACTCGGTATTTGCACTGGGTGTTTTAAGAAAATCAGCCTTTTCGCTTGTCTGACAAGCTTTTCATATATGGCAAATTTTTTTTTTTCCACATTTGAAAATAAAGGGGTTTTGCGCCACTATAAATACCCCTAGTGGTGCTAACTCTTTTCAACAAAAGTGCAAATACCGAGTTTTTGGAAACTGCTCTTCAATTTGCTTGCTCATTCAGGTTTTGATTTTACAGTGCTATCAGCTCTGGTGGTGGAGGGTCATTTTAGTGCCGGAAAGTAGATACATGTAGTTGAACAAAGGCAATCTAATAAAGAAGGTTATTGAGCAGACCACACCAGAGAACTCAACAGATTAAAACCTGACGAGTTTGAGATTTGCAGAGAACAAAATCTGTGCTTTTCTTTGTGTCTGCTTTTGGAGACAACTGTGTGAAATGAGAATTTTCCTCTCATTTCAGGGAAGCCTATTCAAAGTCCGAGGAATGTTAGCAATCCTGCCTCTGTTAATGGACAAGATTTGTTCATACAATCAGCAAGTGGCAGTGGGACTGTCCCATTCCTTCATGGCATCAGGGCAGACGCTGTGACCACTGGTCCAGTGGACCCAGCACAGCTTAACCAGTCATACTGCCCCTACTGCTTTCAGGAATGTAACGAGCCGGCCCTTCTCCGTACTCACATCTCCAAATACCATGGCCATACAATGCCTTTCTCTTGTAATATCTGCAGTAGGGGTTATCTCACCTCCACTGGCCTCCAACACCACCTGGATTTACATCAAGGCAAAAAATTCTTTTGTCCTGTCTGTAAGAAGAGGTTTACTCAGAAATCCTCAGCAAATACTCATTTGAAGGCTATCCACCAATCTGCCCAGTGCTCAACATGTTCATGTGTATTTTCGCTCGGAGAAGAGTACAATAAACATATACTTCAGTGTGTCAGCAGAAAGTCAAGCTAGCTTCCATAGTCTTTTATCTCATGGTTCAATAGATTGCACTATGCTTGTTGTATTTGTGTTAGGGAAATGGAGGTCTGCTTTTTTGTAACTACAGTTATAGTCAGGTTTTTACCTTTATGTTGATTCAGAGTGGTTTGGTGACATCACAACCCTCCGCAAATACTTTTTGTTTAAATCTTTAGTCTGTTTATTTTTTTCATTACATTGTAGAATGGTTTATGTAGTTTTTGGGTTGTTGTTTTTTTACCTATTTTTTCATCATTTCATGTCCATAAAATTAGATAATTTGAATCTATGTGCACTTAAGCTTTACTAAGAATTATTTTTGATGAAAGGTTGCTAGTTTATAGAGATGCTGTTGTATATATGTTTTACTGGCAACATATGAAATCAAGTATTATTACAATGCCTTTCAGACTGGTCTTCATAGGGTATACATTTTACATTGCATAAAATTTAAAAGAAAAAAAATTGCTACCATATGTAATATTTTAAACCAGTTAAAGAACATATTACACACATGACATGCCTGAAAAGGCGAGGCATCTGATTCATATTTTGCCAGTAATACACCAAAAGTCAATTTGTTGCCAGTCTGAGGTACTCTTGAAATCTTTGTTTGTTTTAGTCTTTTCAAAAAGAGAAGTTGATCTTCCTTTAGTGATTGTGTTTGTGCAGTTGCACACCTTTTCTTACAATGTTGTATACTCCTCTTGAAATTTGGGATATATACATGTAGTACATACAAAATTTTGGTACTGTTGTTTTTAGAAATAGAAAATCAACTTCTAACCTAGAAACCCACTGAAACCCATGCAATAAGCAGTTTTGCATTAGTTTTGGTTGCAATTACAATTTTTTTCAATCTAAAGGAACCCAATAAACTCAAATTTATTTGTTCAAAGATAAAAGCCAGGCAGCAATGGAACAATGAGAGGAGAACTTTGTTTTCATTTCAGAAATGCAATATGAAAATTGGAATTCTCATCAGTGGTCCAGTGAGGCAGGAGAGGCTTCTAAAGCTCAACCGTCACAAAGCTCTCAGAGAGGACGTACACCACAGCTTATCCCTAAGGGAGCTACGTATATTAAGACAGGAGGCTATAAGTGTCCATGCTGCCCACGAGTATTGGCGAATCAGCACCTACACAGAGAGCACATCGCGATGAACCATAATCATGAGTTGCCTTTCAAATGTTCCATTTGTGGAAAGGGTTATATGACTCAGTCTGGTCTCAACCATCACCTGACAGCTCACAAAGGGAAACAGTTCATGTGCCCTGTATGTGACACCAGGTTCACTCAGAAGTTCTCTATTAAATCTCATCTGAGATCCGTCCACCAATCTGCTCAGTGCGTCACATGCTCCTCTGTATTTTTGCTTGGGGATGACTATAATTCACATGTGTTGGTTTGCCAGAAGTGATTTGCCCATTCTAATTTGTCATGATTCAGAGAACAAATGTATTGGTTGGGGTAACAAGAGACGAATCACAAAAATGAATTGTTAACAAACAGTATAAATTAGAATACAGTTAGTTAGTTAGTTTAAAGTTAGTTGTTTATAGAGGCGCCAGCACCTTTGGCTGTTTTAGCCTCTTTAGAATACAGTAATCCCCCAAAAATGACTGATCTATACAATCTTTATAATATCGGCTGTTGTGTCTTTGTTTTGTTTTAGCTACCTTATGAAAGATGTGGCCATGAGTGAAATGTATATGGAGCGAAAATCTGTTTATATATTTTATCTCAGGGACAATTACTTGTATGACATACGAGATTGAGTGAAATAATGTCCAGTATTTACAAAAATGAAGAGCTGGATAGCATGGAAGGAGGAAGTATGAAAGTTTGTGTTGATTGTGATAGATAATATTTTCTTGTTTCAAGGAGTCCCATCGGGTCATGGTAAACTCGTTCAAACAAAAAGTCTCCTTTTTTCAAGGGTTTTATTCATTGCCAGCAAAAGAGAAAGTCATGTCGAGTGTAACTTACTAAATTTGTGTTTAGCTACACCATGTGTAAGAGTTAGTTGTCAATTAAAATGTAGCATAATGTATTAATGGATTGTCAAATGTTGAAAAGTAGGTATAATTTGAAGAACTTTTTTTAGTCATGTAAATTTGTTCCTTTCAGAAAATCATATTTGCAATGGAGCCCGAATTCTTTTCCTCAAGAAAAAGGAGCATTCATCATGTGAATAGATTAAGTTTTGCTGACATTACCTTTCTTCTGTTGAAACTTATATTGCGAAATTATCCATATAAATAGCCCAGTTATCTTCAAATTAGGCTTTTTATCTTGATTCCAAGCAAAAAGATATTTGTTGGCTTTCTTAATCTTACTCGAAGAAATTGCAAAAGAATGCGTTTTGCTGATTGTGTCATCAGTGGATGCGCTGAGATCCTTTAATTTTTTTGCAAGCTCATCTGGTCTAGTATGTTTCAGGTATCTTGAAACACTGGGAATTTTTAGAAAAAGATAGAAGACTCTAGATGGTGCTTGTTTAATGAGTTGAGTTTTTATCATTAGGAATGCAACACATTGCATCATGTCCACATGACGTTAGATGGATGTTTTAAAACAGTATTTACACTAGAGAGATACATAGTGTAATGTAGCTCATTGGGCTTCTTTTCATCCCATGATCAGTCACTTTTCTCATAGTGTACTTTGAAATCATAACTTCTGACTTCCATTTGTCAAGTCCTTTGAGCAAAGATTATCAGATAGAGGAGATGAAAATGGGTGAAGTGAACAATCATTTTCTTTTACTTTTTACTGTTCAAATCAATTTTTTTTTGGTAGTAAAGTATATCTGTATATATTGTAGAAAAGTTTAATGAAAATGAAAGTTTCATCTTTTTACGTTTCAGATTTTATTGCTAGTGGAGAAATGCAACCTTACCATTGGAAAACACAAAGTTCTAACAGAGATGCTCCTTTCAAGCATTCGTTTGGTGGGAAATCCCCAGCTCAAAGACAACAGTTTCCTTGCACACATTGCCAAGCATCGTTTCCCACCGTTGGTTTTTTAAGAGCTCACATCATAGAGTGTCATGGAAATGTCATGCCCCATGTTTGTACCTTGTGTGGAAAGGGATACCTCAGTCAGCCAGGCCTTTCTTTTCACATGAAGCAGCATGAGGGGAAAGTTCTCTTCTGCCCCATTTGTGACAACAAGTTCACTCGACAGTTTACCATGAAGAGGCATCTGAAGAGTCACCATAAGCTGGCACCTTGTCCAACATGTAAAGTCTTGGTCAGCTTAGGTGATTCTTATGCCCAGCATATTCTCAGCTGTCGAAAATAGCAGCACGCTGTCTGAAAAGTTTCCTTTCCTTGTATTTTAACTGCAGTCCATGCCATGTAGCGCAACTTCCTTATTTGGCTGGTGGTACAATTCTTCTTGTTGGTTTCCTTCTTTCAGGTCGGGCCCGTCCTAGACATCAGGGGCCAGGCTCTTTTACTGGTTTGCCTGCAAGGAGCCAGGGAAAAACTTATTACTCCCAACAACGTGATGAGTTTCAGAGTGAAAGGCATCAGGCGATGCACCAGCCAAGTCATAGTGTTGATTGCCCACATTGCTCACATCCGTTCCAAAGTGAGAATCAATTGAAGGTGCATATGGCATCATTCCATGCAGACGAAATGCCTTTTAAGTGTTCGTATTGTGGGAAAGGCTATTGGACGGCAACAGGACTATATCTTCATGTTCAAACCCATGAAGGCAAAGCGTTCATGTGCCCTATCTGTGACTCCAAGTTCACCCAGAAAGGTGCTAAGAAAAGTCACATGAGAACTAAGCATCTCTCAGCCGAGTGTCCCACGTGCTCTACTGTGCTCAAGCTGGGCCAGGAGTACAATCAGCATGTTTTGAACTGCCACAAGTGACATACAGTATAGAGTGGATGACGCAGTATATAATGTATATATATTATTACCATCATTATTATCGTTAATATTAGGTTTTGACTGAAATGGTCAACATATTATGTATGCAATGCAATGGATATTGTTTTTGGGTACATTATGCTATCTGTTGTTAAACAAACATGTTTTGAACTGCCCCAATGAACATACTCAATGTAATTCATGATGTATTAGGCAATATAATATCATTATCTTTTCTTTATTTGAACCAAACATGGTTAGTGTATGATTGAATGATGAATGATTATTTTTTATTTAATTGGCTTTGATATATATATATATATATATATATATTATATTGGCTTGATGCATTATGTGTTTTTGTTGAACTTGTACACATTAGGCCTTTGCCTCTTGTGCTTCTTGTTCATCATTTTGAAAAATTAAATTTTGCATTCTGAAATTCTTGAATTGTGTACTCTTGTTGTTGGACTGGAATTCAGATTCTTATTCATGACTTGAATAGTATTGTATGGAGGCTTCTGTAAATGGATTTGCACTCTCTACTGGTATTTCATATTGTAATTCTTCAAAGTTGTAAGTCGTTTCAACAAATTAAAAAAAGGAAGTAGAAAAAATTTGGGAAACCTTGCGCATACACATGGAAATATCAAGTGAAAAATCTATAATATCCTGTGTTGGGAAGCTCATAATCCATAGCTGATGGAGAGTTGCTAAACAAAGAAAAGGGGGAAAGACTTGTTCAAGGACTACAAGGACTTACACTTTTAGAGAATTACAATTTGATGATTGAAAAATAAAATTTGTGCCTTTTGACCAGTGTCTGTAGTCTCATGGTTAGGTTCTTCACCTGGTTTGCAAAGGATAGGAGTTCATCAAGGCCTACTTGGGTTAGTTTTTTAAATCGAGTATCTCCATCTCTCTGCTTGGATACAGTGTCTCTCTCAGTGTGGGTTGGCTCTAACTGGCAGGGTCAAAGGAGCCCGCACCTTGAATGACCGTACAGTGTCATGATGGATGTGAAACCAAAGCCAACAAGCTAATACATGTGTACATGTATGCCTGTTCTGCAGTGATCTGACAAAACATGTTTTAGTTTTGGCGCGAAATTTTTTTGGTGCTTATCCACAAGTGACAAAATATTTTTCGAAACTCTATAAAATTTTAATTACAGGTAATGTGGAAAGTCTAATCTAAAAAACACATTGTTTTTCACTGTGATCTGGCAAAACACATGGTTTTTCATTGTGATCTGGCAAAACACATTTTTTCAGTTATGATCTGATAGAATCTGTTCTCGAGCTAAAACAAATGTATTCTCAGATCAGAACTAAAAGAATTTACTCCATTGCAACAAATATTTTTCATCATGATCCGACAGTACAGAGTTTTCTCAGGTCTCGGGGGAAAAAAAGTGTGTTCTGTCAGATCAGTACGGGAAAAATGTATTCCAGCACAACACATTTTTCCATTGTGATCCAACAGAACACATTTTTTGCTCGAAAAATTATATAAAACCGAATTTTGACACAAAATCCTTGAGCCACGATAGACAAAATTTGAATACGTTTTGTGCAAGATCTGTTGCAATTCAATTTGAATTAGCTGTGTATTTTTCATTTTATAGCCCAAAACATTAAATTACTGTACGATTTTCTTGAAATGTTGTTTTCAACAAAAAGGTTTTACTCAGATCTCAGCAGTATTGTGGGGGGGGGAGGTTTATGAAGAAGCTGATGTTGTTGAGTCAAGACATTAAGATTATAAGGCGTACAATTTGCGTGTCTTTTTTTATAAAAAGAAACTCAAAATGTCCGTCCTCTTATTGTAAGAAATCTAATGTATATAAATAGCATCTTTTAGAATCAAAGCTCCCTACACCATTTGAACTGATCTAGCAAAATCTATTATTGTTGAAAGTTCAAACTGGCTTTGTTTTCTTGGAGGCGGAAAATTTCGCTTTTGCCAAGATGATGTTCTGCAAATGAACTAACTTTCAGTTGTTGAAAGTTCATTCTCTTACAGAAACATGACTCATAAATTACTGAAACTGGGTTCAAAAGCTTTGAAAGTAATTTCAAGGTTGAAATTGTACACTTATGTAGTATTACATGTAATTTGAATGGGACATTCTATATATATGTAGTTTTTTTCAACTTGAGCCTTATGTTCAAGACAAACGGGCAAGATCTATACATATATTCCATAACATTATTGACATAAGAGTACATCCCATAACTGTTTCTTTTTTTTTAAAGAGTAGGATCATTTATTAAATTTCATCATCTCCAATTTTATGAGAGATGAATCTGGGGCATTTGACTTTTCAGCTGCTGATTAGTGTCCCATTTTTACCTCGTGAAAATTTCAAGATAGCGCATAAAAGAACTAAGCTGAAAATTTGCCCGCGTTGGTCTTACTTATTGTTAGAAGCGGGAACAAATTGTAAGTGTTGTAAAAGACTATATTTAGTAACATACCTTCATGGCTGGTTCGTTTATGCTTTTACTTTTATTACAGAATCAAGCCTGCTTTAGTGCTTAAGTAAAAACAAAAAAGATAAGAGGCTAAAACAGCTGAGGCTGGCGCCTCTATAATTAACCCACTCCTTACTACTACTACAATTATATTACAGAGGTTGCACCTTACAAAAGGGTATGGGCAATTGTTCCAAAAATGTAGTAAATCTGAATGCAGCACACTGATAGACACAGGACATGGCTGACAACAATAATAATTACAGACACAGCTTGTCATACCGTAACAAACTGTTTAAAAAAAAAAAAGCAATTTGCTTAAAATTTAAAACTCGAGGAAAGTGGCAGTTGTCATGTGAAAATGGGAAGCTTAAATTAAAAAAAAATTTTGATCAATTTATTCACATCAGAACGTATGGTGGTGTCGATCTACCACTGCTCAATGACTGCTGTGTTTATCGTGGACCCTCAACTATTCATTCCAAAAGGAGTCTAGACAATATTTTGATTTAAGTAACTTCACTTTCTATTAGCTTTTAAATTTGACTCAGCACCTGCCAACTTGTCAAAAATGCAATCAGCTCTTTTTTTATTCTATTTTGTGTTGGTAACATTATTTAGTTATTTACAATATATTTTAACATTTGGTTAACTTTTAAAATATTTTTTATTGTCTTGATATTTTAAAATATACGGTTAATAAATTTTATCTTAATTAGGGATGGGCATCCTTAGGGTTATCCTCAATTCAGGACTATTTTTCAATCCTTCAGAACAGCGAATCCGGAGAATTTCTTAAAAATTGCTTGATATTTCGTTTCTTGTTTAATTGTGTGTAATGTAGTACACTTTTTTACTCTGATGTCAAAGCTTAGGATATTTGTGACCTGCTGTGCCCATTCCTTGCATGTACTTGCGGATGCTCTGGCAAGCATTCTCTGTAGAAGTAGAAGAGCTACAAAAGGTTTTCACTTCGTTTGCTCCATTTAGTACGGTACTCATGGAAGTGATTGGCTCTCGTGCTGGTGAAAAATCTGGCAAAAATAGACTACTTGATCCAAATACATGTATCAGGAGCAACATTTTGAAATATATAAACCATTTTTCTATAGATTCATAGTGCTCATAGGCCCTAAAAAGGGTGAAAAAAAGCAAGTTTTTTGTATCATTTTTTGCTATTTTCTCAGTTTACTAATACATGTATTCTACCCCCAAAAATACTAAGGATTTTCTATTTCTGGAAGAAACTGGCTGAAATTTGGTATGAAGCTTTTTTTTTTTTATCCATTTACAAAAATTTGCTCAACAGGAAATTTGCAAAGACTGAATAGATATTTGATAGAAGGGCATTTCATAACCCATCCCCCTAATTTTCTTCCACTCAGTCAGGCTATTGCCATTATCGGACAACAGGTCAAAACCTGTTAACATGCTTTGAAAATTCCTGTTGAGTAAAGTTTTGTATTACTCTTATCTTTCTCTGCAAAAATTTTCAAGGTTGTAACCTAAATACGGTATCTAAAAGTTTTAGGCATTTACTTAATGTTAATCAATCATGCCCTCAAACAATGGCAACAAAGTCTTAATTTTTTGCCCAAAAAGTCCACAATGTGATTTGAATACTCACCCCCACTCTATCGACACCACTAAACTAAGTGGCAATACAATATTAAGTGATTTAGAATTTTCAGTAGCACTCCCCCTTAAGTGAGTAGTTTAAGGGCGGGCACTTAAGTGCAGTCTGCTCCTCTTCTTTCACTTTGTTTCTATGTGATGCTATTGTCCTAATACGTTGTGACACTGAAATGACCGTACAGTATCAATAGTGAGGTAAAGCATACAAACAAGTTCTCACAAAGCTCACAAAAGAATAGGTGTTGAATGAGTGTTTACATGGAAATATCTTCCTAAAGTATGTTGTCGTTTGTTATAAGTATTGTTGTTTCCAAAACTGAACCTCAACAACATTTTAAAGTGTAGATTCAAACATTTTGATTTTAATGTTGTGACGACATAGTCTTTGTTTAGAGTAGAGTTGAGGCAAAAAATTGAAGGAAAAAAAAAAGTCATCTTGTAGTAGTTGGTTCAGAGGGGAAGGAAAGGAGAGTCAGAATAACATTTTGAAGATATGGCCGTGTTCTTTGATTATGATTTTATTGCGATAGAAAGTGCACGTGGGATTAATCAAGGAGGTGAAGAAAGACTTTAAAAAGTTGAAATTTGGATACTTTTTTTCCCTGTGCTTTATCTCATTTCTAGTGGAAGAAAACAAAGTAAAAAAATTTCAGCCTTCATGCAAAACTTATGTTTTGGTCTACATTATTGTCAAGTGAAAGTTGTCTACTTGAAACAGGTTGCTGCTATAAGACACTATTGTCGTGAATTAAAAAATCGTGAATCCATAGCTATGTTGTCATACCCTTTCACTGCTACTGCTCTGTTCTAACATCATAGTACGGTAGTGAGAGATCGGAGCCTAAGTACAAACACACCTTATATTTTGTAGTATGTAGAGGGAAAACTTGCACTCTCTCCACGTGGAAAACCATCTCTTATTTTCAGGAGTTGATGTGGCTCATCAAGGGAGATACAAGCGTTTGGATAAATCAATGGCCTTGCCAATCCCCGACCCTTCACAGTTGTCCAGTGTGTCACTAGGCCATAACCCCAACCCATCGTCATCAAAGTACATCACATGTCAGTTTTGTCTGGGCCAATTTTTTTCCGGAGCGCTGAAACAGCACGTGTGCACTGTTCATGGAGACATGATGCCCTACACATGCCACATATGTGGTAAAGGCTATTTCAGCTCTCGGGGCTTGACACTTCACATTGAGCTTCATCAGGGAAAGAAGTACAAGTGTGCTGATTGTGGGGAAAAGTTTACTCAGAGGACCAGCATGAGACGGCACAGGAAAACCATCCACAACAAAATGGATTGACTCCTAACTGTTAGTTCCACCATACCTGTCCTCTTCTTTGCAGCACCTAATTATTGGTTGTACGTGTACTTCACTTATTAACGAATTCTTGTAAATTTTAAGTGTCACAATTATTGTTCCCCCTTACCTGTTTCCTATAAAAAAAAAAATTCGACAACTTAAGGTTACATCATGTACATGTTGTTAACTTTCCACATGCCTATTCTTGTTTTTTTTGCTTCACCTTACCTGATCTTAATCTTATACTATATAATATATTCATAGGCAGTCAATTTGAAATTGTATTATATGTACATGCAGAAAATTTTTGTTGCACTGTGTCCATTAAAATATTCTTTTTTTAAGGGTTGTGCTTATAGTTTTTCCACATGTCCCAAAAGGATGGTGAACTAAGTATAGAAAACGGTGTAGTAGTGCGGATTGCTGTGTTACCATACTGTACACAAGCTTAGTGTCGGCCATTCGTTGAGAGCACCACATAATCAAACCTGAAAAATATCCCTCCAGTTCTAGCCTTCAGATTAGAATTTAGGTAAAAAGAACAACAACCAAAAAAACAGCTGATAAAAGTGCAATAGCCGTCTTTCCCGTTACGATCTACTTCAGTGTGGGACTGTCTTTTTGGTTTGAATGTGGACTTAATTAATGATAGATCATTAGTTGGTTCATTGTAACTTTCATGCATAAGAAAAGCATTCAGTAATATTCTTTAGTTCCCAAAGGCTTCCCAATTCAGGCCATGAAATGGGTCATATATGCAAGCATAAATATACTCCAGTTTTTAAACAAATCTATAAGGTGAATAGAATTTCCATTTCTAAACAGTAAATTCATTTTGAACTACGGGTGTCTGTCTTGATTCATTAGTGAAGGCGGAGAAGTATCCATAAGAGAATGCACTTAATTCTTTTATCATGGGACGACATACATGTATTATGTTTCATTTATCTATTTTATTACATAAAAATTCTTTTAGATTAGAATTTGCAGAACATCTAATTTCAGCTGAAAATAATTGACAGCACTAGGCAATTCATATAGAGCTGTATTTTTCTGTATTGCCTCATCCTCGGTCATATTGCTCTTCCCTAAAGTCATGCCATCAGTTCAAAACTTTAAATGAAGCGAGACATTTTGCAAGGAAGAATCTCCTTCCATTGTAATTTCAGAATCTCGATCGTCACGTAGAGGAGCAAAATCAGGGAAGGGTCGGACAATTGATGCCTACAATAGAACATCAAGAGTTGGTGGAGCACCACAGCAGTGGAGCGACGGAGAGTCAGCACGGCACAACATGGGAGAGGAACACTCAGTCGCTCATTCGTCCCAGCAAACCCCACTCCACGGCTCAGCGGTTCAGTGCCCACACTGCCAGTTGACCTTTCAAAAACATACAATCAAGCTGCATATGTCTCACTATCATGGCAGTAGTATGCCTTTCCAATGTGATATCTGTGGCAGAGGCTATCTTAGCTCTTCGGGCTTGTATTTGCACAAGGAAATTCATAAAGGAAAGTCGTACCAGTGTCCTGTGTGCCATACCCATTTCTCTCAGAAAGGAATGATGAAACGTCACCTAAATAATGTTCACAAGTCTGGTCAATGTCCTTCGTGTCTAGTTGTTTTTGAGCTTGGTCCCCAGTTTAACAAGCATATCATACACTGCTCTTGAAAATAGCAATTAAAACGCTGAGGACTTCAATGTATTTTGTATAGTAACAAAGCAATATTGTACCTTTGGGGAGAACTGACAGGTTTTGAGTGCAATTGCAGAGCGTACATGGGTGTGTGTTGTGTCATAGCTCCATTTACTTCACAGTGGATGAAGATTTAGAGTGAAGAATAGGTGCTGTTGCAATTGCAAAATTACTTGCCTTCTGAGAAGTGCTGTAAATTTTTTTATGGGGGGTTATAATGTTGAAGCAAGTGCTTGATGGTAATCAAAGAATTTGTATGGACAGAGAAGGTGTAGTCATCAATCTATATATGAAGTCTTGAGTTGTTTTTTCCATGACTTTGGAGTGGTGATATTGATATGATGTTGTTTTTTTGTGTGCTTTAAACAGCTTTAGCATTCTATGAATGTGAAAATTGTTCTTGGCATCATGTGTTCATATTATATGTTGATAATATTGTGAAAGAGTTTTCACTGATATTGTTTTTTGATGTTGTCCCTACTTATGTAAATAGCATCTGGCAATTGTTTCATTTAATCGTCTTTAGTTTGTGCTGTTAGAACCTGGTCCAAGACTTATAAGTGTGATGCGACTCACAACCCTTTACATGTATATTTTTGTGTGTTAACGCCAGGATCTTGAGCCATGTGAAGGTTCTCTGCTGCATTTAAAAAAAAAAAAAAGCAAACAACTCAACAGAGTGAAATTCTTGACTTGGTGTGCTATCTATGGGGAGTATTGTTTTTTATTTTGAAGGTATGATTATAGGGCCTAGCCTAAGAGGATGTAGATTGTCCATAACAACACGTACTGTTGCTGCACGGTGGTTTACAAGTGATGCTTTTCATATATGAAGAAACAAAGTAGAAACTTTAGAAAAATGTAAAATGACAGTTTCGTTTCACCTTGTAGAAAATGTTTGGGCATCATGAAGATGAACCAATCAATATCATCCTAAAATTTTTTTGTTTTGCTTAACATGTGTTTAAAAAAGAAGATTTTGAAAGCATGAATAATATTAAATGAAAAATAATGAATCATAAGAGGTCATCCTCATGCATATAATATATATATATTTTCTGAAAGCAGACACCCCAAAAACAGTGCAAACTGTCAGATGCTAAACTATTTAGGCCTTTGTGTGATGCTGACTTTGCTTTCAGCAATGATTGCTGTAACTTGTGTCAAAAGTAATTGAAAGTGAGGATATTATTTAGAGGTGAATGGGCTTTGTCAATTTTGCCCCCAAACTAAATTTGTAATATAATAAAAGAAGGCATTGGCTCCCAATCACACACAAACACATTTACAATTACAAGCACAGACTATACATTATATCTGTTATACTTATAGGCCTACTTGTACTGATTATAGTATAATGTGTCCTGATTAATATAAAAGCAGATTATTGAAAATTGAAAGTCTCCTGCATACATTTCTTTTGTTTCAGAGTTAAGCGATGTTAGCAAAAGACAAGCTGACACATGTATCGGCCAACCAGCTTTCTTGGAAATGGAATCCTCATCGACTCTGAGTAAAGAAAATAGTCACAACTTGCAGCAGAGACATCAGACAGTAACATGCAAATATTGTCAAGCTATCGTGCTGACCCATGTGTTGAAACGACATGTGGCAGAGCATCATGGTCACCTCATGCCATTTACATGCCGGCTGTGTGGGAAAGGATACTTAAGTTCTTCCGGACTTTACTTTCATATGGAGGTGCATGAAGGGAAGGCATACACATGCCCCTTGTGTGATGCCAACTTTTCCCAAAAAGGAAAGATCAAGCGTCATTTGAGGAATGTCCACGGATCTGAGCAATGCCCCTGTTGTTTGAACATTTTTAAATGTGGACCAAGTTTTGATCAGCATGTTTTGCACTGTAATACTAATAGTGTACCGGTAATCAATAGTAGTAGTGACAAAAATTAGAGGATAAAATCTGTCTTAGTGTGAATGAAAGATAGTGAAAATGTGAATTTCGATGATAGACTCATGGTGTACCGTACTGCAATTGGTACGAAAAGTGAATGTTTTTACAATTAGCTAATTTTCTTTTTTCAGAAATGAAACAGTTATACCCACAAGAACAGAGGAGATTATGTACACCACAAAGATCACCTATGGCTGTTCCACGTGGGGCTCAAAAGTCACGCCCAAACCGTTATGATCCAGTGAAGAGTGTGAAGTGCCAATATTGTTGGAAGACAGTCCTCCAAATGCATATGAAAAGTCACATTTCTGAGGAACATGGGGATATTGCATTACCCTTTATGTGCAGCATATGTGGCAAAGGCTATTTCACCTCATCAGGCCTCAACCTTCACGTTCAAACTCACAAGGGAAATTCCTACAAGTGCAGCTTGTGTATTGCTTCTTTCCCATACAAATGTAGCCTGAAAAGACATTTGGCTAAAGTGCACAAGTCAGCTCAATGTCCCACATGTTTATCCATTTTGCCTCTGAACCAGTTCAACCAACACTTGTTACACTGCTCCTGAGGTTAAATCTGCACATTTTTGGTGTTTGTAGTTGAAACTTTCATATTATAGTAGCCTATGTCACAAGTATTGTTTTCCTATCTAACATGTCATGAGTTGATGATTGTTCTGACAGATGTTGCATATTTGCCTACTCTGTTCAGTGCCCTACAAAAAGTTCTTTTGTGTGGGTTTTTTTTGTATGTCGTCATGCTTTTTCCTGCTTGATGGTCTGTATAATTAAGAAATTGTGGATACCACATAAACAGCCTGATTGAGAGAAACTGTGCGGGATAATATTTGATAATTGATATTTAATAAGTTTAAAGTGTGCAAATGTCTAGTCCCAGTACCGGTAGTAGTCTCCTAAAGATTTTTTGGTTTGCTGGCTAGAAAATTGGTCTCTACTTTATCTTATGCTGTCTCTGTTCATGCATTGAAGAAGTTGTATGATTTTTTATACATTTTTGAGTGGGACATAGATCAATGTTAAATAAATCCTCAGTGAAATTTTGAAGGCTCATAACAGTCATGGCTTTTTAGATGGTCCCTTAGCGTCTGCTTTTTCAAAAGACTTTTTGTGCATTTATTTCTCTTCAGTTGTTTATGTTGTACTTTTACTTTTAAATTTAGTACCAAACAAATACTGGCCCGTTGGATATTTGAGAGAATTTAAAACAACTGAAGCAAGACAGCTTGCAGTGTTTTATAAATATTGAGGCTTGTAGATCAATCAGTATACAGTTGCACATTGGCTCTGAATCTTTCTCTTGCAGGCTATGTGCAAAACAGTGCCCAACTGGACAGACAGAGGATCTTGTTTAAACAAAAAGGACCAGGCAGAGGCCGTCACATTGACCACCGTCAGACATCGAGTTCCTCTGTCTCTGGTCAACATCCTCCTGGCTTTCCTGCCGCAGGTCTCTTGCGGGGTGTCGGGCTCTGGCCAGGGGGAGGAGGGCCATCAAACAGCTCAGCTTTGTCACAGAGTGACCGAATTAGCAAACCTTTTGCCTGCTCCACATGTGGGAAACGTTACCAGAGCTCTGCTGGCCTCTACTTGCACATGCAGGTGCACAGCGGCAGAAGTTTTGTGTGCCCTGTTTGTGACTCGAGCTTTCCGTACAAAGGCAATCTGAAGCGTCACATGGGTCTGATACACAACGCAGTGCAGTGCGCCTCCTGCATGTCGGTCCATAGCCTCAGTGAAGAACATTCCTGTCCACAAACTTGAAGGCAAACCTGTCGTGTGAAAGAGCTCACCACAGTTGGCAGTGTTTTAACCTGTGGAATTTCTACTAAAGGCAAAAAGAGACTGATAGAGACCATACATAAACATTAATGATGAATAGAATAGAGATACGGGTCCAGTGCCATTTACATGATATGGAGGCATAAAAATGTTGCCTTATGATTATTATTCATCATGGTTTTGTTTGAGGGGTTTCATTTTGAATCAGCATTCACCAGTGGAGTAGGTATATAATATGTAGGTTACTTGTTTTTTTAAAATTTGTATCACTTGTAAATAATTGTGTTTATTATGAATAACCAGTGTTTTTAAAATGATTTTTTAAATAAATGTTTGTGTTCCTTTTGTCTTATCTCTTATCTATTTTGTGGGAGGATTCTTCCTGTTTAGTATCCTGTCCAATACTTTCAAGTATGGAGGTTATTAGTGGATTATGATTGTTTTCCCCACCCGAGCTTTGGAAGTCTGTGCAAAGTCTTTATATTCTATTTTTATCGAGCTTAAGCTTAAGTGA
>JAUKPP010011005.1:0-18058 GCA_032273245.1 Phyllaplysia taylori | reverse complement strand
TGTGTGTGTGTGTGTGTTTGTGTGTGTGTGTGTGTGTGTGTGTGTGTGTGTGTGTGTGTGTGTGTGTGTGTGTGTCTTCCCCCTCCCTCTTTCTCCTCCTCCTACCCTCTTCCTCCTCCTCCTACCACCCTCTCCCTCCTCCTCTTACCACTCACTCTCTCCTCCTACCGCCCCCCACCCCCCTCGTTCTCATCCACCCCTCCCAGGCATCCCAAACCTCAGTCCCCTACCTCAACCTGAATACACCTAGAGATAAAAGACCCCAATATGACATGCTTTGACAAAACACAAATGTAATAACTCTGAAGGGAAAAGAATATATCGCAGTGTTACCAGGAGGCTAAACTGCCAAAAACGCTGGCACCTCTATAAACAACTAAATTTAAACTAATAAACAAACAGTGTGCGTAAGAGAGCATGCATATGTATGTATGTGCATGTTCTTGTGTTCATATCATTCTCTGTGAATGCAAGCATATGTGAGTGTGTACAGCAGGGGTGAAAGTGGGGTGGGGTAAAAAAAAAAAGGGGGGGGGGGGGAGGGTGCAGGAACCACATTATCATTATCATTGTGCTCATAATATAATGTGCGGTCTCTTTGGGTCAGGGGAATGAGACGGACATTACAACATTTACGGTCATAGAAATTATGACGGTATTTGTAATAACGGTAAATGTGACATTTGCCTGTGCAGGGATGGAGGGGGGTGGGGCGGGGGACATGTTTGACTACCAGTTTTATGTCCCCTACAACACTGTAAGGCCATTTAAGAGACGGGCCAGCCCGGGCTGAGAGGAGAAAATATCCCAGCAGAAAAAAAAAAACAGATTGTTCGCGCGTGGAATCACACTGTCAATGTAACCATCATGCGGTCGTTTTGGGTCATAGTAATGAGGACAGCATTACGTTTCTGGTCATAAAAATCATTACGACATTTTTATAATGGTCGGTAAATGTGACATTTAGGAAATGTGAGATGATGAATAAGTAAAGGCAAATGCAAGGGTGAAAGAAAGAAGAGAATGACAGAGGCAGACAGAAGGAAATTAAAATGTGCATTGACACACATAACAGGGAAAGAAAAAAAACTATGCAAAAAGTGTTTTCGTTTGGTTTTGGTTTTACGCTCCATGAAACACTGTAAGGCCATTCTAGAGGTGGGTTCTTCGAACCTGCCTGTCAGGGCCGACCCTAGTTGCAAGGGACACAACAGCCAAGCAGAAAGATGGAGGAAAAGAATACGGAGATGTTAGTCCAACATTGGGGTCAAACTCCTGTAAACATAAAGCGTCTTCAAACCATTTGACCACATATTTATTGGCACTATAAAAAGGATTTTTATATATAGAAACAGGAGTCATTACTGACTTCAGTTCTGAGAAATTTACAAATGGCCTATGTCTGACCTAGACCATTGCTCAGCGCAATGGTGGTTCAATAATAAACAACTAAGGAATCTGTTTCAACAAAGATGGAGGAAATAATTAGAACTTTAAAGTCCAAAAATATTGGTGTCAACAGGTTCGATATGAAGTAATCTTTTTAAAAACTAAGTCGATGAATCATGAAATTGTCTTCTTGTAGGCCTACTCTTACATTTCTCCACTACTGGTTATTTGTTGTGTTTGAGAGGTAAGGAATGGAGATACATGTAGTGTCTAACAAGCAAAATGAAGAAAGGAGTTGCAACCCTAGTGTATACACACTACAACCAAATTATTGACAAATTAAATGTCATACATTTTTTCCGAGTGGGGCTAACATGGGAGTGGTTGGATGACATCAAATCACAAGGGCAACATGACAGTATAGGAGCTATCACGTCCTGTGCTGTCTATTTACCCAGCCCTATGCAGTAATGGCATACTGTGTAAACTTGTACTTTCCCACTGGAAATATTGTGTTACATTGTTAGTTTACCACTGTATGTCAAGCAATGTCAGGCCATTTCAACCGGAAAAGATAGAAAAACAATAGCAACATAGAAAAAAATAGAAGGAGCAGATCACAACAGAGTGCTCGACAACCATCTGGGAATTTTTGTGTAATTCCTTATATCTATTATATTCTGTTGAGGTTTTATGGCACTATTGACACTGTAAGGTCATTTCAACAATAGGAAATAGATCAGGACAAAAGTAACATATCGAGTTTAGAGGGAAGAAGGAGCAGAAGACACCAGAGCAACCGCTAACCACCTGTGTGTGTTTGAAGGAATTAAACTTAAAGAGACATTTCAATGATGGTCATGGAAATATGAGAATTAGCGCAGAGACATGCAGAAAGAACAAAATGAATCATGTAGAAGAGCGCAAAAACAGACAATAACTATATTTCAAGAGAAAATAGAGGTCAACCAACCCCCACCTTGGGAGGGCGATAACAATAGTCAGATTTAGTTGTAAAAGCAAGTGCTGTCATAAATAACATGTTTATCTTTGTCAGATGTTTCATTGTCCCTGCTTAATACTTTTATTCTCCTGTCAGTTTATGTTCAAGGTTATGATGAAACCCGAATCACTGAAAGTTAAACAAGATCAAAAATAAAAAACGAAAAGTCACCCTGGCTTCCTCTTGAAATCATAACTTCAGAGCCATCACATTGCAACTGTATTACAGTTAAAAGAATGAAGACATTACAGTGTTCTTCTTAGTTTCACTTTAGAGGTCACATCTCTATCAATCATCCTCCTCTTCTGACCCAAGGAAATTTTTACCAAAGTACATCATATTCTATTTCAATTTCTTCCACTCTCTCCAGGCCAAAGGTCCTTCTTCTCGATTGACCCACTGATATCTGGACATGTGTTGAAATGGGTACATTGTAAGAGCAGCGCATCCTAGACCAAACAACAGCCTTTAGAGCAGGGATAAGAACGTGAGACAGATAGGAGGAAGAAGAACTTAAGACAAAAAGAACTGATAAAATGATGTAGAGAGAGGAGGAAGGGGGTCAGGGTCATGATAAGACTGACTGGGTCTGCCACTTCAAATGGTACTTTGAGACTTGAGGGCTCTGACTGTGTGACCAACGATATCGATAATGCCAGACTATGCATCAGATGGGATTCAAGAAAAAAAATTTAACCATTAAGATTGGCACATGACATGATGTAAAAGGTTGTAAACAGCCCACAGAGCACTGAATTAAGACATCATAATGGCCCTCAGAGATTTCTTTTATCTTAATTTAACAGAAGGTGTTATGCACTCACTTTCAACTACACACGTAGTTCATATTTTTTGTTTGCCTCACAATATGCTGCCATGAGATCAATTTCCTCGAAAATCCTCTCTACCACTGCCATACTATCTTTTCACAGAAACGGGAACTGCTGTCTTCTAATCAGCTCTCGACCATGTACCATTATGGAGAGGGTGTGATAGAAAGAACACACAGGTCCATTGAAAATGTTGACATTAGGGTGATCTCTACAGACAGGTGACTGCTTAGGCAGATTTGCCTAAGATAATAAATAGGGCAAGCTGAGTACATGAACCTTGTACATGATATGGTCTACTTCACATACTTTTCAACAGATCGTGAACATATTATGAGCAAATCAAGCACCATATATCATGAATAGATCTTTAAATTTAGATCAATTATCTTCTCCTTAGTGTCCCAGTGCGCAACTCCTTCCCTATTAAGTAAAGCTTCAAAGTTAATCCTTTCTGGTTTTGGGAGGTTGGCGTATTCTCCTCTATACCTAAACCTTGATCATACTTTTTCTCTATACTTCTAAAAAAATGTTTAATGGAATTCTGATTGCGGAGAGTCTTCATATTGGGGATAGGTCAATGAAAAGGCAGTCATCCCACCCATTCGATTCATGATAATTATTTATTGAAACATGTGGTCTCAGTCTTCTTTTGTATTGCAATGGGATTTTCCACTTTTATTATATATGGGGCTACTATTTCCCCCCTAAATTTCTTTCAACCTTAGCAATAGGCTACAATTTACAAACAATACCACACTTCAGGAACATATAATATCATATCTAAGTTTCATTATGTTCATATACAGAGAGGACTTCCTTAACGAGCTACCAGTTTAATTCAGTGCATCACACCTGCTAAGCTATCTATGCTCTGGTGGAAAAACGTGATGGGTAGGGATAGATGGGAAGGACTTCTGTAACAAGCGACCACGTCTCCAACCCCTCTGTAAACCCTACACCTTTGCCCCCGGAAACCCCAAGATGCATTATGATTTATTTTTGTTATTTTACTTCTTTTTTTTTTGTAATCAATTTTTGAGGATGAATTTTGAAACATATCTACTGATGCTAATTGGATTTTAAGTCGGGTCCACATGATTGACAAAACAGTGTTCATACCAACTGCTCTAAGAAGTAATTGGAAGTGAAGGAAATGCCAGGGTGAATGATGTTTAATTTTTGTTGCTGTTTTTAGTGTTGATGCTTTTCAACTTGTCTAATTGGCACATCTCAAGCCCCCCCCCCCCCCTTTAAAAAAAATTGGCTATCCATCCCTACCTGTCACGAAGACCACCAGAGCATCAGCCTATCCATCTCTCAGTCTCAGCTCTGCAAGATGAAGAGGGCAAGCCCCCCTGAACCCCCCTAGACTGATCCTAGCTATATTTTTTTTTTATGTGGGTGTACGTCCTATCACTGATTCAAGATTTAGATTGGTTGGATGGACTGCACTGGCTAAATTCTGGCTAAATCAGAATCATAGACAGTTTATCACAACAAACATAGCAGCATCCACTGTTGCATCAACTAAATCTGAAAAGTGTGCACCATTTAAACCTACATGGGTCTTATGTCGCTAAATCACGCTCAATTGTAAAGTTAGAAGTGAATTGAGTAAGTGTGAAAAGGTTTAAATTGACGGTAGGTGTGACACGCTGAATCAAACTGGTCGCTCGTTACGGAAGTCCTCCCAATAATAGATAGGCTATAATGCCAAAATTTCTTCTGTTCTTTTTTTTGTAAATCACAGAGTTCATACATCCTTGGGACTTCGAGTCTCATGGGACATAGTCGTAGAATTTGAATGGGGGTTTAGGGACTTTGTCGTTCGTTACGGAAGTCCTTCATATTTTTTTACAAATTCTAGGATGCAAATTCTAGATCTAGAATAGATCGAGAAACTAGAATCTAGAATTCCCCCAAGACAAGAGTGACAAGACAAGGCCAAGCCTAATCCACCACCTAGATTCTAGTTACCTTGCTAAAACTAAATCTAAACAGTAAACATTGAAATTGGGTGGTCTCTAATAAATCATTTTGTTTACATACTTACAACTGACACACTGCAAAGTCAAGTTGAGCAGATGATCTTTGCACTTGCACTTTGAACATTGAATATGTAATCCACACAGTGACACCGTGAGAATGATGGAGAGATGGAAGGAAAGGGACGTCAGCTGCTTATTAATGGTGAGACACAACACTCCAAAATACAGCAGTATCCCATGGCATAATCCAACTGATGTGTATGTAATCCGTCATTCAGCGAAATATTTTTAACAATTCTACAACTACGACTTAATAATAGATTTGGTTTGTTGTTGTTGGAACTTGGGTCACTCCCCCCACACAACAACGAACGGCGAACTACACACACAGATTCAACGAGGAGTCAGTATAAATTAACAGACAGGCTGACAATTCTGAAAGGCTTTCAAGAATATCACGAAATACTTCCATTTACCTATTTGACACTTATTTCAATGCAGTCTTTGAAATTTCAGCACATGTTACCACAACTTGAGCAAACCTCTGCTCACAATATCGACTTGCAACTGAGTCACTCCCATGTTTACAGTGGCTTCTCCAAGTTGTCAGGAGTTGAGTTTATCGTTTACACTCAACTTGCAAAAGAAAGAATGATTGCGGAAACGAAATAATATTTATCTGCGAAAAGTTCCCCTTGGCTGTCGAGATTGCCCCCAAAGAGCTTTTATATAGCCTAATATTATAGCATAGCGCTCTCCGATAGGCCTCCATGTAATTCAACTCGAAGGACATAATTGGTATAAAGTCTATCGAGCTTTTGCCATGAACTTTCCTTTATTCAAATACTCCATCATGCGGTCGTTTGAACATAGAAATTAAATGTCTTACAAGTTCAGAGAACTACTTGGTCTGTTTTCACAAACAATCATAATCATATACAATATACATGTAGCCTACATAATACAATGTAACATAATACGAAATCTACCTAGGGCAAATCCCTGTGGCATTCGCGCAATGGTTATCCAACTAGAAGAAATATGACTGCATGAAAATTTCAAATTGGGAGGTAAGGACTAATAAATATTTATCAAAGGATTTGGAGTGCAAATGGAGAGAGAGGGGGGGGGGGATAGAGAGAGATCACTAGAGGACTGACCATCACAAAAATCTAAATAAGCAATTATAGTATTTATTAGTTGCAAAGCATAATGTAACGTGATGATGTTGCCATAGTCAATCGTAGGATATCTAGCTGAAGCTTAATCACAGACACAAGACACTAGATAGGCTACCGGTCTTTCTTTTTCAGTGTTTTTGTTTAAACATAGTAGGCCTAACCCGTGAATTCTTCTTTTTTTTAAATCTCAAAATTGTCTACTGTTGTCGTCGTCGTCGTGGTCGTTGTTGTTGTTGTTGTTGTTGTTGTTGTTTGTTGTTGTTTTTTGTCATAGAAAGTTGAACAAATGAAATAGCTTTAAAATTTGCTAATCCAGTAGGCCTTGCGTAGCATTTGAGCGCGTGTCATTCGGAATAATTTAAGATATCAGAATCAGAACGTTCATTGGTCTCTGACGAGAAATTTGGCATGGTCATGTTACAGTGACAAATTTGACATCTGACAACACCAACTCGTGCAACTCTCTCTCTCTCTCTCTCTCTCTCTCTCTCTCTCTCTCTCAGTCTGTCTCTCTCTCTCAGTCTGTCTGTTTTTCCCCGGTCTTTCAGTATTCTCTCTGGTCATACACAAAACGTACTCACTTCGTTCACCTCCTCCTCTCTCTCTCTCTCTCTCTCTCTCTCTCTCTCTCCCTCTCTCTTTTGCAGATACTCACAAGCATATGCATGCATGTTATAGCCGCACACACACCCAAGCAAAAAACACAAACATAATCATAAAAAGGGCAAGCAAAAAAACATATTTGCAGGCAAGCAAACCAGCAAACAAACAAACAAACAAACACACACACATATATATTTTCGTTCCATACTGAGTATAAATAAATTCTCTGCCGTTCATAGAATGGGCTGCCGTGTTGATATAAACTGTAGGAGTCTTATTGATATAGCAACAAAAGAGTTTCGGTATCTGTTGGTTCTAACTTCTGGCCCGTTTTTATATTAAACTGCTACTTCGTGAAGATGTTTCAAATTCTTTAGATTCCATTATGTCGTTCGCTTTTTTTAAGAATTGCTGTTGTGTTCAAATCATCGAAAAATGGTGAATCTTGATTAATGATTTTTGCTGCTCTTTTGATGGCACTATTAATTATTGTTGTTTGGTACTTTGCAATGTTGGCACCATAGCATACTATTCCAAATAAAAACAAACTTTCAATGGTAGATGAATAGAAGTTTTATCAACATCAGAAAATCTAAATTTTCTGAGGAAATAAAGTCTTTGGTTGGTGTTGTTTTTTGCCACAGCAATATCCAGGTGGTTGTTCCGTGTAAATTTATTATCAATGGTCAATCCTAAGTATTAATAGGAGTCCGTGATCTCAACTTCTTCTCCTTTTATAAAGAGTGGCGTTGGTGATGTTTTCTTCAATCTAAAATCAAATATAACTTCTTTGTTTTGCTCATTTACAGACAGAAAGTTGGCATCACACTATGTTATAAAACTATCAACTTCACTGAAATAATCGTTTATTCTAGTGCTAATCAAACCGATTATTGATGAGTCATTTGCAAATTTTATGACGGAAGTACTTTCATGATTACTTCTGTAGTTGTTGGTATAAACAGTGTAAAGAAAAGGTTGATTTCTATCCAAAGAGAAGTGACATTATTTAATTTTTCATATTGCGATCTTCCTAACAAAAATTACAAAATCCAAGACACAATGTTAGTGTTTACTCCAAGATCCAAAAGTTTCTCACCCAATATATGAGGCTGGATCGTATTAAAGGCGGAGGAAAAATCTATGAAAAATGCCCGTGCATGCTTTCCTGGAAGTTCGAGATGTTTAAGAACATTGTTTGTAAAGATTAAAACAGCATCTTCGACATTTTTTCCTCTTTTGTACGTGAACTAAAACGGATCGAGGAATTCATTTACATCGTTCAAAAGATGTGATAGAATGATCTTTTCAAAACATTTATAAACAACAGATAGGATAGGCTTAGCTTAATTTATATCATGGATCAGATCTTATGGATGCCTGTTATTGTATCAATCTTTACTGTGCTGAGATCTTCACGATGTGCTAATCCAACTGAAATTAGAGGAGCTTTTTGTCTCGCCCGCGTCTATGTCCAAAACAATACTTGTAGGCCTACACGTAGGCTTGTTATGGTCGTACCGGCACTTACCTTATTTGACCTGCAATACATGTGTAAGATCAGTGTCACTAGATGTTTGTTTACTTGCTCTTGATAATATTTTACGGCATTGTCTACACCGCAAAGTCAGTTGGGCGCCAGGAAATTGATTACGCGGCTCGTTCTTCCTTTTTTTGTGCTATGGATTTAACTCGCCAAGAACAACCGGAGCCATCGGGCATCATGGTGCAAGGGAGATAACGGCATCAATTCAACATGTTTCGAGGGGTGTTCTATTCCTTCCCTTGATTTAAACCTTACGATTCTTTTTATATATGGGCTCGTCATACATGTATTAATGTTATGGGCTTGACAGTGAGAAAGACAGGTCTAAATATAGGCTGATAGTGTAGGCTAAGCGTAATGACGTTTAAGGTATGAGAAACTGACTCTCTGTTATGTACAAAAGACGCTTTCGTTGCGCAGAAGTAAGTCCGTGGACCTCGTGCCACCATACACAGCAACCATTGTGAAGTTGTTGCTGTAGTTGGAGGTCATGATGGTGTTGGTGGTTGTATGTGACGATTTTCTACGCCCTTTGCAATGCTATTAGGTCATTTATGAGCGGGCAACACGACGAACACTGGATCAATTAAGCCAAAGAAGCTGGCGCCTGCATTAATAAATATCTGGAAACTAACTAATCAATGAAACACCAGAACTATGGAACACTAATTCTTGAACACTGTACCAGAGGAACACAAAGAGTGTCTGTGTGTGTGTGTGTGTGTGTGTGTGTGTGTGTGTGTATGTGTGTGTGTGTGTGTGTTTATGTGTCTGTGTGTGGGCGTGCGTGCGTGCACGCGTGTTTTGGTTTGGTTACTAGTTTTACGTCTCCTGCAACATTGTAAGGTCATTTAAGAGACGGGCTATTCGACTCTGCCTGTCAGGGCCAACCCGTGCTGAGAGGGAAAAAATCCCAGCAGAAAAAGACCCAGATCGTCCGCGATCGGGGCACGCATGTTTGTGAGTTAGCAAAGAAAGATGATAGAAAAAGAATCTTCCATTTTTCAGTTAAAACCATATTTCTTCCTGCTTGTCAAACCTCCATGCCATATTAAAAAACTTCAACACGATCTAGTTCAGCTCTCTTTGTTCACCTAGTTTGAGCGAATTCGTTTAATCTAATATTTTCTAAAAACCTGTTGTTGTTCTTTTGTGTGTTTTCGGGCTCCAGACTTTATTGCTGAACCGATTTCGATCACTTAGCGCAAAAAAGATGGTCTCGCGATCTCAACTGTGTGCTTTGCTGGCGTAATCAATCAAAGAGACCAGCGTTTGTATGCTATTATTATTTTATTTTTTTTCGAAAAAGTTCGTTCTCAACTGTATGCTTTTAACTTCTCCATACTTTCATTATGAAAGTGGCTTTCAGATCAAGTGCTTATATGTGCGTTCGGAAGTTCTAGGGGGATTGGGAGAAGTTCCATACCGTAATGGAAATTGAGTGAGCAGTACAGAAAAAGGCACAGAGCAATAAGGAAAAGGAACGGGTGGGGTAAATACATGTATTAAGGAGGAAGAGAGGGAAGGTCATGGAGAGAGAGAGGGAGAGAGAAGGGGTGGGAGGATTTAGGGAAAGGGAGATGGAGGTAGAGGTCGGGATGCGGGTTGCAAATATTGTAATTCTTTGAATGTTTTTAGTACAACTTCATTTCATTAAAAGTTCATACATTTTTGTAGGTTCGGAGAACGTAGGCTCTACTAGTTTGTGAAGAAAAAAAATATAGCTGACCCCTCAGTAAAGTAGAGGTAATAAAGAAAAAACAAGCTTTATTCGGATTACTAGTAAAAAAAAATTTAGTCTCCAGCTTTACGTCCCTCTCAACACTATAAGGTCATTCAAGAGATGGACTACTTTGACTCTGTCTGCCACGGCCAACCCGGGCTGAGGAGGACAAATCCAAGCAGAAAAACGCAGATTGTCCGCACTAAGGATCGAACTCGGATCTTCCACATCATAGGCAAAGAGCCTAACCATTACACCACAAACACAGGTCCGGTGCTTTGTAAGTTTGTTGTAATACCTTGGGCTTGAAATTATCCTATAGAGCCTAATATGTTACCTACAATTTATATAGCCTAGATGGTTGTCTGGTGCCCTGTTGTGGTCTGCTCCTTCTACTTCTTGTGAGAGCGTGGCAGGGGGGGTGGGGGAAGAGTTTTCTTATGGTTTCGAGGTTATAATGTTGGCCTCTCATGCAACAGCCCTAGGTTTCGTTACGGGGCAGAGCAGGTATTTTCTCCCCAAATCTATTTCTTCGTCTTCTGCACATTGTCTACTCTTTCAACTCATCTCTCTGATTACAGTCTCTTTCTCTAACTTGTTCTCCTCACTCTCTTCAAAGTCTCTTCTTGTTGCTTATTCTGCTTCTCTTCTCCAATTCCTTGCTCACTCTTTCTCTCTCTCAACCACACCCTTGATCTTAGGGTGGATAAGATCCAACATCAAGTCTTCTCAGGTAAGGATGAACCTGGAGTCAGTATACTGTAATTGGGTAGGCCATATAGGAGGCATTATGTGTACGGGTATATAAACGTATGAAGGCATAATATGCAGAAGGAAGAAAAATTGTCAAAAAAACATAAATCTGAGCGAGAGAGTGAAGAGACACATAAAGGCACCAAAAAGCAAACAAATAAGCATTTGCCCTTGACTTATTATTATAATTATAATTTGAGCTAAAGCATACATTTGTGTTGTAAAACTTTATTTTTTGTATCACCTTGGCATACTATCAAAATCTGAGAACATTGTTTTGTTTCATGATTAAAAACCAACCACATATTACAATGTATAAGGCTTTACAGTGGTCTAAATCTTGTATAATATACAGCATAAAAATGTACATATATTTTAGTAAATGTATGAAAGAAACATTCACAAGTTTTAAAACTGATAACGCAGTTCAGCGAAACATCTTTAAAAATACTGATAAAACTTATACATAAAAGTTGTTTTCTTGCAAGCAGACAACTTTGTGGTAAATAATTTTCAATATCTCGTGTTCAAGAAGAGAAAGGAACAATGATGTTCTTTGCCTGTACTTTAAGGCAGATTTGAATAAATCACCATGAAGAATGAGACTTAAGTACTTGCATTAGGGTAGAGGAGTTGAACAAATATTCTATATTTGCACACCTCTATGAAATCTTGTTACCATATGTCCTGAACTGTTCAAAGACGTTCACATCTTGCAGTAAATGACTTGAAAATACTAATTCCCTTATAATCTTTGATTTTCATTGTTAGTCATATTTACTTTGATCTTGATAATATTTAATTGGTACAAAATTTTACTGGCTCAATGCATGTATTGAGGAAATTCATAAGTCCATGAAAATGTTAAGACCACCTTTGATGCAACCAAAAAAATTTTTAACACTAAGAAAAAGAGAGGGACAAGGCTAGTCAACAGCTCTTGCCAATATTTTCTGTATGTCAACATTCATTTAAAAACATTCTTATCCTGTAAGTTCTCGAGAAAACTTCAGTCAATCTTCAGTATTTCTGACTGGTATAGCTAGAAATCCAGTGGTGCCTGGGCTTTTGTAATTAGGCGCAGTGAAACAGTAAAATCTATTTTTTGTAAATTGCAGCTAGGTAAAGGCATTTTAAACAGACAATATCACGGATTCAAATTTTGATACCAACGATATCAATGTACATATATGTGAAAAATATTGCTTATCTTTTAAAGTGGATTCTACAGCCAACTTTGGATAGTAAAAAGTCATCAAAGCAGAGGACAAAGGTCAGCAGGAAAGAATGATTGAGCTCTATTACAACAGAATATGCTACACTCATGTGGAATTGCATAAATACCTTTTTTGTTTCATTTACGACTGTTTTGTGCCTTGAGCAAAATTATCTGTAGTGTCATATTTTTAATTTTTCATGCGGATAATTGGTTGCGAATATCCCTTGACATAAATCTAAGATTTGATACCTCATGGGGGATGAAGAAAAAGAATTGGCTATCAAGATTGGCAATCTATTACCCCAAAACACCACTCACTTCAGACAAATGTATACATGTTTAGATTTTAGACAAAAAAATCAAGCGCACAACACTCATTCACATACTCCTAATGTCTTTCATGATAGTTGCAATCAATGGTTGTTGGGCCAAGCTGTTTAAGGAAATGAGATTGTACAAAGTTCTCAAAGCTGAATAATCAAATACTGTCCATGGCCATTTCAAAGGAAACAACACAAATGGATGATCATCACAACAGCAAAGGGAAACTACTGTGGATTGAGCTCAAGTTGTAAGACTCTGGTCGGGGGGATTTCCAGCTCAGCATTCACCTGAGAAAAAGGACAGAATGTAATAAAGTTAAACAGCGAGTATGGACCATATTATGTGTTTTTCTTATTGATTAATTTACTGTCATTGATGAAACACATTGATCTAATCCTACTTCTGAAAAAGAAGATTTTTGTAGCTGTTATTTTTGGTTCTACGTCCCTTACAACATTATGAAGAAAGTCTGGTGACACAAAAGGGGAAGAATCTTCAAATTTTAACCTCTCTAAAAGAAAAATGACAGCTACAAAAAATGCTGAAAAAGATATTGTCCTTTGTGTGGTTTGAAACCAACAACTCAGGGTTAGTGTTTATTCAAAGATGATAATTGTAAGCTTATCAATTTTGCGGTCTCTTTTATCAAGCACCACTGAACAGAATAAAATAACAACTGCTACTTTAAGGACAAGAGATATGAGCCATTACCTTGGAGTTGACATACTGGTGCAGCAAAAGTCGCAGCTCGGCGTTCTGTTGCCTCAATCCCTCTGTCTCGTTGAGCAGGGAAGAGCGACTGTGCAGCACCTCACTGTAGAGCAGGCAAAAAAGATATAACTGTTATATAATTGAATGTAACTTCTTCTATGGTATGCATGTATGCACATCTGCTACGTGCAATGCATGAAATCCATGCTTCCTATAGAATGTTTGATGGTTTCAGGAAATGCATATAATATATACTCACCTACAGCACAAAATATGTGCAATTATTCTAAGCAAGTCTACATATCATACTAATCACTAAGTTCACACACTCAAAGCAACAGAGTTAGAATATGCCTTCTTTGCCTATACACAGTCGTTAGAACCTTGCTACAGAGTATCTTGATATAGAACTAGAGCGAGTTTCCTAGGTAGGCTACCAAAGTACTAGTACCATTACAAGACCATGATCAAGGTAAACCAGGTCAATACAATGAGAAAGAAGGAAAAGTATTAAAGTAGTCTCAACCTAATCGCACACCACACGTACAAAGGCTTGCTCCACTCAAACACACGATTTTGTCATGTGAAAGTTTTTTATTTTACTATAGTAATAATAATATCAGGTTCTCATAAAAACACACTTTGTGTAAAAGCATACTTACAAGCCCTACTGAAGACCGTTTGTTTAGGTAGAGATTACTGTACTGTGCTTCAGCAAAGTGTTGAAGCTAATTATATAAATTTCTATAGATACTATCAAACCCTTCACCTAAAACCCATAACTCGAGTCCTACATGTCCTAACCTCTCAGCCCTGTTGACCTGATCGGCTTTGATACAACCCAGTTTCCAACACAGACAGTGAAAAATAGACCACTTAAGCGCCCAGATCACCCTATAGACTACTCACTTGTATTTCTCCAGGGCTTCAATGAGTGCATCCCACATCCTTTCTTTCTTCTCATTGAGCAGACTAGCATATTTCTGCCAGTAGTCCGAGTCCAAGGAGTCGTCTCGGTTCTCCAGAGAGGCAATGTGGAACTGAGATTTTGGAGCTGAATCTCTGCAAAAAATGTAAATATTTCATCAGTGCAAAGGATCAGAGAAGACGATGTTGGCTTTACTGAAACAGTAATTGGATTGAATATATTCTTGAACGGTGACTTTTTTTGTTTGTTTTGTCTTTTTTCTTTCTTCAATTCGAAAGGCAAATTCACTGCTTGGTCTGACAATTCTGATATTAAATATATTTGCTTACTTGAAAGAACATTACGGGAATTAGAACTATCTGTAAAGCACCTACATGATTTAGGCTTTCTTGTGACTTATTCTTATAAATTGAATGAAAAAGCAGCGGCATCTGTAGTGTAGTGGTTAGGCTCTTCACCAACCACGCAGAAGATGAGAGTTGAGCAGATCCCCATTTTGGACAAAAATATCTTCATCTATCTGCCCAGATATTGTGTCCCTCTCAGCCCGGGTTGGCCTGCAGGGTCAAAGTAACCCACCTCTAAAATGACCTTAACATTGTAACAAGGGATGTAAGACTAAAAGCCAAACCAATGGACGTGAAATACAAGTTACATGTCCAGCTACTTACTTCATGCCTTTTCTTGTGTCTTCCACAAAGGCTCTCAAAGCTTTCAAGACCTCATTAGGGTGGATGAGATCAACGCAGTCACTTCTGATGGAATCCATGTCATCTTCTTTGCCTGTCAACTTTCTTATCTCATCTTCAACCTCATCCTTTGGAAAAAGAATTACACAATTGACTTGCTGTTTGTAAAATTTTAAAACTCAACAAATTATACCATGTAAATAGAAACAAAACTGGACATCCTATATGACTGTTATGAATTTAAAAGGAAAAAATATATCATTATATCTTTTATGTATGAAAAAAGAAATCAAAGGAAGTGGAACTTCAACGGAGGGTATACAACATGACCTCCAAGAGTTAGAGTATCAAACTGTACAAACAAACAAAATGCCACTATTATGAAGTCTAATATGTTTTGGTAATGCCCTTAAGAGTGACCAAGTGACAAGAAAAGTGGAAACCTTGATACACATTAAATAAAGTCATCATTGTAATTCCCAAAATACGCAAGTCCATTTCAGCAAACTTCACAGGGGACTGACTCCGAAAAGCTCTTTGAAGTCTTAACACATGGTTACTTACTTAGGATGGAGATTATAGTATTCTCTGTCAATATTGGACTATTGCATTTGTTTGGGGGATGAAAGGGCCTATGTGTTAAACAAAGAAAATTTGTTTACTGGGTAAGGTAATTTAAGAGACAAGCTACTTTCACCTTGCCTGTCACAATGTGGTATACATTAAACATTAAACCTGGGCTGACAGGGACACTATCCTCGCAGAAAAAACAGAGACATTCTTGATCAAACAAACTGTTGCACGTGGGCCTTAAATTCATGTCCTTCACATGGAAAGCAAAGAGCCTACTATTCCATCACAGATGGTGGGCAAAGTTTTTTTTAAATCTCTGACTTATGCGTTTTGAGAATTTACAAGGGTATAATACTTGAGTAAATAAGCTAATATTAGTTTGGAATTATTAATTTATAGAGGCACCAGCTTGCTGATGTACCAACCTCGTCTTCTTCATCCACATTTCCATCCTCTTCTTCCTCTTCTGGTTCACCAAGCTTCTCCTCTTCTTTCTGAAATACAAACAGTCATTGTGTCAACAATCATCAAGACATGATGTCTAAGGGCTCTAGTCTATGATCCATGGTCCATTCCACACCATTCTTCAAAAAGTGAGAACAGGAGCGTCAGATACTAATATATATCTCTTTGCATCCTGTGTCCACTGCCTCCATTCTGCTTCACTACACACTTTAGAGGATTTCTGTTCAAATTTTCCTACAAACAGAGCGGTGACCCGCGGACTATGGGTTGTGGACTTAAACCCCTAATCTCGAGGCCTATATACATATATGTGTGTGTGTGTGTGTGTGTGTGTGTGTGTGTGTGTGTGTGTGTTTACGATGTTCATTCTCCCTCATAAGAGGAGCACTAGACATTTTCAGTCCAAATGTAAGGATGGTTCATTTTCTGCCTTACTCCAAATCGGAGACCCCTTCAATAAAAAAACAACAACCGTTTATCTGCATATCATGGACAACCATCAAACAATCTGAAGTAAGACTGGAACAAGTCTGTGAAAGGTTTTACTAGATCTATATGTGCATACATCAATTCAGATGCATAGGCATACCTTCTCCCTGATGTTCATGAAGTAGGTGCTGAGTTTGTGAATGTCTTCCTCAGTTTCCAAACCCAAGGCCTGAAGCAATAAGAAACGAAGTTAAGAGAATGGTGAAAAACAAAAACAACAACACAATAATGAAGCAAATGTTGAAAAGGTTTTAGTCTTAATGCACATGTGAATATTGCTTATTGTTTCTCTGTGAAATAGCTTCTACATTAAGAAATTAATATGTAGACTCTGTCATTACAAATTTAATAAATTATGCATTAAAGTTAAAGAATTCAGTTGAAATTTGAATGTTTGCACAATTTATTATTTTCACTTGGTCAGTTTGTATAGAAGACCCACAGTCGAGTGTATGATATTCTTTTCTACACTTTTACTATGATAATTATTTTGTTGTCTTATCCTGTGTCGGAGCCAGACATTGTTGATTTATCAATGCATAATGCCGAGTAATAAATTTGGTTCCTTTCCTGTTTTGTCGGATACAGTGTTATAGGAAGTCAGATTATCTGTGCTCTACAGCACACTACAAAGTAACAGAGCGTAACTCACAGAGAATATATTGTCCAGTTTCATCAGCGATCGCTCATCTTTCTCCAGCGGTGCCAGCAACTTGTTCAACTTGTTCTCCACCAGGAATCCCTGAAATGAAGGACAGATTTTTTTTATTGAGATTTTGTTTCGTTTGCTTTGTTTCACTTTGGTTTTACAGCCCTTACAGCCTTTACAGCACTGAAGTCTTTAAAGAGGAGAGGCCTCCAGTGTCAATTTTCATCTCTGAAAGGACTGAAATGTTTCAAATATCTTCAAATAAGCCTATATAATTTCTATTCGATCTTTTTATTAAAAAGGAGAACAAACACATCCAAATTCATTATACTCACAGCTTCATCACACAACAGTTCCAAAACTTGCTTGATTGTGTGAGCAGAAATCTTGTCGTAGATTGCCGCTGTAGTAGGAGGTGCAGCTTCTTCTTTCTCTTCAGAAGCATCTACAGAAGCAGAAATTACGATGTGATGTCTGAATTTTTATATCTCAATATGGTAGGCTTAGATATACTGATGAAAAAAAATGACATAACAGAAGCCAAGAAAAAGAATGCAAGAATCAAAAACAGAACTGGACGAGCTACTGCTCTACTTTGCATGTAACTGTACCAAGATTTTCGACATCTTTATACTGCCATGTTGACATAAAAATGACAGGGCTTCTATATCAAAATATTTTAAGTGAGAATGAGAAGAAATGTTCTATACCATAAACAAGTTTATTGAGTTGTACCACATAGACTAATTTCAAGACACCAATCCAATCAGTTAAAAAAAAAGACGCTGCAAAATTAAGTTCTGTGTTAGCTTCTATTCCTTTCTCTGAATATCATCATCTTCATTGCTTTTTCTACCCTGGACCAGGCCATAGACACACCTTCCACTTTCACATATCCTAGGCTAGCCCCTTAATATAATAATAATAATAATAATAAATAGCATTTATATAGCGCATTTCCATACTGTACAATGCTCAATGCGCTTTACAAG
>JAUKPP010010894.1:0-15999 GCA_032273245.1 Phyllaplysia taylori | reverse complement strand
CCCCCCCCCCCCCCGCCCGCCGCCCCCCCCCCCCCCCCCCCCCCCCCCCCCCCCCCCCCCCCCCCCTTATATCTGTAGCAATCAACAGGCATTAGTGTAATTTTTTTTATCTCATGATTGAAGTCTGTACTGGTGTTGCCTACTAAAATGGTTTTACATATCCGAGGTTCGCGTCTTGGAGAAACCCAGGGCTAAGATCAGCTGTCAACCCAGGCTGAGAGGGGAAACTAATCCCAGCAGAAAAAAACCCAAATCGGCCACGCTCAGGGTCGAACTTGGGTCTTCTGCATAGCAGGCGAAGAGCCTGACCATTGCATCACAGCACAGATAGGAAAGGGTTGCGTAGATCAAGAATTGGTAGTCGAAGTACAGCCTTGGGAACTTCGTCAACCCATTTTAAAAAGCTTTTCCCAATTTTCGACATAGTTCAGGGGTGGGGAATATTTTTAAATGACAGCCCTGACCTATTTTTATCAGTGAGGGTTTAAACCAGCCAATCCAGTGATGAAGTTGGAAAAGGAGCCAGGCAGGCAAGACTTTAACATATATGAAAGATTTTATTAACCCATCAGTGAGTGCCTTGTAGATCTCGGCAATGTTTATGATGGAAAAAAGAAACCAAACAAGCCAGGCACCATACCATACAGATTTTATTGGTTACCATTTTTCTGTGTTTAAATTAAAAAGTTATGTTACAGTGTTTTTTTGGTTTTTTTTAAAGAATTCAGCGTGCAGCTGTTGTAAATAGTTGTTGGTTATGGCAAGATATTTTTTTGTGGTTTTTAAACAAATTTATTTCCGTCTCTTTTATCCCCATTAGGCGACAAGACGTAAAGGGGGCTGGACCAAAGGCAAGAAGCGGAAGAAGGGAGTGAGAGACAGCAATGCCCCCAAGCAGCCACTGTCAGGCTACCTACGATTCTTGACAGAGCGTAGGGAACAGCTGAAACAAGAACAGCCTTCGTTGTCTTTTGCCGATGTCTCGAAACAACTCGGGGCAGAGTGGTCAAGCTTGGAGGCCCATCAGAAACAGGTAGATATGGCTTTGGTGTCGCAGGGGTTAAGGCATCTGCTTTGTGATTTGGTTGGATTGTTTGATTTTGTGTTTTCGCCCCTTGCAATGCTGAGAAGTCATCATTGAGGCTGGCTCTTCAACCCTGCCTGTCTGGGCCAACCTGGGCTGATATGGACTCTTTAACCAAGTAGAAATACGAAGATATTGATTAAAAAGGTGCTCACGTGAGCATTGTGCTTTGTGGAATGATCAAAGAGCCAAACTGTGACACCACAGATGCTGGTCTGTGATTTGGATGAGAGTTCTGGTTCTGGTTTCAACTGCCTAGTGTCTAAGAGTTAAAACCGGAAATTCGGTTTTTAGGGATTTTCCGGGGCCTCCGGTTTTTAGCTTTTACACAAGAACACTTCATTGTGTTTTGTACTTTCTTACTTATTTTCATCAATTTATTGCGGATACTAAAGTGTTTTTTTTGGTCATGAGGCATCCCTGTTAAATAGAAAGGTAACTTAGCAGTTGTCTCACTAGTTGCCTGCTGTCAAGAAATATCAACACTTTAGTGTGCAGTGTCTTGAGTAGTTTTCCGGATTACATTTCGTGTTAATTTCAACAATCCTCATTTATTGAACTTATTTACAATTGCGTAACAGACCAGACACGTCAAAACTTTTGTCCTTGCATATTTTCATGTGTTTGCCTCTCTCTTCCTCTCTCTCTCAGCGCTATCTGGATGAAGCAGACAGAGAGAAGGAGAAATACATGAGAGACCTGGAGGCGTATCAGAAGACAGAATCCTACAAAACTTTCCGCATGCAGATGGACAGCAAGAGAAAAGGTGAGAATGAAAGAAAAAAAAGCATTCTCTAAGTACATGCTTTGCACAAGTAACAGCGTCAAGAAGCTAGCCCAGGATAGTGGAAAGTGTTTGTGCATGGCCTATACCCTGGTCCAGGGTGAGAAAGGCAATGACATGCTTTGTACACATATGAAATTGTAATTTCTGTCAAAGATTCTTGTTTTTAGGATACACAAAAATGTAAGATTTTAAGTGAATATGCTAGTGCAAAATCCCCATTTATTGCACAGAATAATATTGATTTTGTCTCTATTATAATAATGGTACCCGTATTCTTCTCTGTCGATCTTTCCAGTATACATTTGTAAGACACTAAGCCCACTGCCACTGCACTGTTGGAACCCATGCTTGGGACTTCCCCAAAAACTTTTGACCAAGGAGCGCAATTTTTCCGATTTTTCAGAAACGCACACATGAGCACTCGATCTGAAAGCCACTTTCATAGTGAAAGTATGGTGAAGTTAAAAACATACAGTTGAGACCGAACTCTTTCAAATACATGAAAAATAATAGCATGCAAACACTGGTTTGTTTTATTGATTACGCCAGCAAAGTACACGGTTGAGATCGAGACAATTTTTTTTTAGCCCCAAATAATTGAAATCGGTTCAGTAATAAAAATCTGGAGCCTGAACAGACACCAGGCACCCTCCCTCCCATGTTTTTTTTTATTTTTATAATAGATGTAGGCCCACGAGTTGCATATGCATGTTTGGATTATACTGTTTTTATGTAGGGCAAATAAAGATGTGTTTTCCCTCTTTTGTTCACAGAAGATGTCCAAGCTTCTGATGTCTTGGCAGCTCAGGTAGGTCTAAAGCTCTAAAGGGTATTTGGTGGGTGCTCTGAAATGTTCGCACATCCATTTTGAAGTACAGTCGTCTCTGTCTAAAGGCATAGAGCTTAGGAGATTTTGTATTCATGCATTTTTACATAAACTTGGTCAATAGAAAAAAACACCACCTTTTAATTTGATAAAAGCGTGTGTTTGAACGGAACATGCCATCATATGATATGCATTTCGTCGGTTGTTTTGCATAAGGGCGAATAGTACAAGGACTGTCATGGGGGTATTCTCCCCTTTGCTAAACAAGCAGCAATTTGAGCAGAGACTCCGCATGTGCATAGTAGGCCTATCACTTGTAAGCATTAATTTTTCAAATTAGTTACTACAAAATTTGACTGTTTCAGTGTAAGATCTTAACCAGCTATTACACTTTTGATAAGCAAAATAAAATTACTTTGCATGGTGATATCCCTAATCCATCAGAGATATGATGACTAGTGCTGCGGTGAAATCCTTATGCGGAAGACCCGAATTAAATCCCAGTTGCAGACGATCTTGTCTTTTTTCTGCTGGTTTGGTTACCAGTTTTACGTCCCCTGCAACACTGTAAGGTCATTTAAGAGAAGGGCTACTTCGACCCTACCTGTCAGGACCAACCCGGGCCAAAAGGGAAAAAATCCCAGCAGAAAAAAACCCAGATTGTCCACGCTGGGGATTGAACTCGGGTCTTTCACATGGCAGACGAAGAGCCCTATCATTACACCGTAGCACCAGTTGTATAGGGATAATTTTTCTCATGTAAATTTATCTTGGTCTTATATATTCAGGCAGCTCCAGAGCAGGAAGAGAGTGGCACATTTGACATACCAATCTTCACAGAGGAGTTTCTGGAGCACAATAAAGGTACGCAATTTATATTTTCTAACTGGAATTGTGCAAATTTCCTGATGGGCATCCATTTTGGAATCATCCTGAGATCAGTTTTTTTCATCCCGAGAATTCCTTCAAATTTTTATTGGCTTTGGCTTAACGTCTCTTACAACACCTTAAGGTCATTTAACAGACGGGCTACTTCGACTAAGACTGAGAATAATACTGTTCTTGCAGAAAAACAGAGATGTACTCGATGAGACAAATTGCTCCATGTGGGTCTCAAGCTCACATCTTCTGCTGGGACTTGTGCTCAGCCCGGGTTGGCCTTGACAGATAGGGTCTTGTGGTATCCCTGGTTTTTATTATTGTTGTTGCTGTTGTCATTCTCAGCGAGAGAGGCCGAGCTTCGCCAGCTTCGTCGTCAGAGCACAGAGCTGGAGGAACAGAATGCAGTGCTGAGCAAACATACAGACAACATGAGGCAGGCGGTACACAGGTATTTTTGGTTTTGGGTGGGTTTTTTGGGTCATCATTTATTTATTTTTTTTGTTGTCTTTTTCTCTCTTTTTTTTCGTATTGTTTTTTGAGGCAGCTTTTTTTTTTCCTTTGAAGTTTTTTCTTCCTTTCTTTCTCTGTTGGTTTTGAGGCACAAGTGGTTGGGTTAATTTGGGTGGGTGTTTTTTTTCAGTTTTCTTACCATTTCTTCCCTAACGATTTTTTAGGCGCATACAGTCTCTTTTTGTCTGCCTTTTTTCTTTTTATTGATTTGTCTCTTTCGTTTGATGCCCAGCACTCATACGCATAATTAGATATGTTGTACCCATTTTTGGCATTATGGCCGAAGCCCTCAATCAACCTTTGTTCACCGCTGATGTTTTGGGTTGGGGAAATCCTTTCACACCGTGCTGTTGAAGAGGGAAGGAAGGCCTCTGGATTCTTTCTTGAAGAGCAAGCCCACGTTCGCATATAACGCAGAGAACAAGAGTTGGGGACCAGCATGGGGCAACTTGTTTGATCGAGTATACCTCCGTTTTTCTCCTTGGACAATGTCCCTCTCAGCCCGAGTACCGGCGCTATGGTGAAATGGTTAGGCTCTTCGCCTGTCATGCGGAAGACCCTAGTTCGATCCCCGAACGCGGATGATCTGGGTTTTTTCTGCTGGGATTTCCCCTCTCAGCCCGGGTTGGCGTCGAAGTAACTTAAATGACCTTACAGTGTTGCAGGGGACGTAAAACTGGTAACCCCCCAAAAAATTCAGCCCGAGTTGGCCCTGACATGCAGGGTCAAAGCAGCCCGTCCCTTAAATGACCTTACAGTGTTGCAAGGGGCATTAAGCCAAAACCAAACCAAATTAGGGAGGCGATAAATCAAAACATAACTGACCCCTTATTCTTTTGTTTCTTTACCCTCTTTGAATCCGTGTGTCCACAGGCTTGAAGTAGAAGCAGCCCAGCATCGAGAGAACAACCAAGCCCTTACTTCTCACCTGGATGCTCTCCGGGCACGGCTCACCTCAGCCTTTGCCTCACTGCCGCTGCCGGGTAGGTTGGACAAATTAAGACTTTAGATGGTGGGATGCACAATGCTAGTCCGGCTATTTTTTCGACTAAATGCTCCATTCCATAAAAGGGCAATTTCGATACGTGAGTAATTTTCAATTAACTGACCGCGCCAACACAGGATTTTGTGAGCTAATGTCAGTATTACCGATTATGGAATGGAACATTTAGTTGAAAAAACTGCCAACTAGCTTCGTACATCCCACTATAGATCAGGGATACATGAAGCCAGTCAACACTTAGTTACTACTAAATGCTCCAGTCAATGATCTGTTGTACTCGTAATAGCTAAAAAAACAACATTGTGTGCTGGCGGGGTGAGTTACAGTTAAGAGCTGAAAATTGCTCATATATTTTATTTTGTTGCTATCGAGTGGAACATTTAATAGCGACTTAGTTAAGTGTTGACTAGCTTCATGCCTCCCACCCTAGATCAGGGATGTGGATTTTCTCTAAAATTACGAAAATGTATAATATTTTTGGCTCTTTATGCCTTCTGTAAGTCTTCTATCAGGCAGAAGACCTGAGTTGGGTCCCACATTTGAATGAGCATTTGACTCTTGCTAGGATCCATACTTTCAGTCTAAGTTCGCCCTGTTAGGCATGGTCGAAGTACCCTGTCTTTCAAATGATCTTACAGCATTGCAAGAGACTTAAAGTTAAAAATGAAACCAAGAAAACCTACACATGAGATAGATGGTTGGCAGGTGATATCATTTTTATGTTCTACTCTGACAGACAGATATACACATGTCCGAGTGTTTTCTTGTTGCTGGATGAAATTATTAACTTGGAGGGAATGAAAAGTTAAGAGCTGTATGATTTTTGCAATGATACTTTGAAAAAAAAAATCATATAACACAACTGCAATGCATTGTAGGACAATGTTTTGACCATCCATATTTAATCCTATTGGATTTGGATCCCTCCATGCACATCATCTTCGTAGGAGGCCAGTTATTTTTCTATCAACTCTCAGACCTCTAAAGTGTCAGACAATTGTCGGACTACAGACAATTTTACCGCTTTCGAAAGTTCTTACAGCCTTCAACATTTGAGGTACAATTTTAGGCCCAGGAAAATTTTCTGACAATTTGTGGGCGGCCGCTTACAGGTCTGAACTCTGCAGTGATGAGAGAATTTCGATCTGGAGCCCCCTCACTCAATGGGAGTAGACAGGGAGAAAACCCATGTGTCCCTCTCTGTGGGGGAAAACATGCGTTTCTCTCTGCCTGCTCCGAGCAATGGATGGCTATGATGGGTTGATGTAGTTTTCAATCTGAGCAGAGTTTATGTAATTAGTCGCACATGATGAAAGAAGACGAATGGGAAGTGGCTTGATAGGAGATGTTGTGAGCCACCTGAGTTTGAGTCTAGTTTCCTTTAGCTTTGAGCTCGATGGTCTCTGGCTCTCTGGTCGCCCTTATGTCCGAATTAGAACGGATATCTGATGCGATGAAGAATAAAGTTTTTTTTTTTTTTTTTTGCTAAAGTTTTAATTTTAGGCAGCTAATTTTGCTTGAAAAAGTTTTTATGAGTAGATTAGTTCTTTGAAGTCTATCACTTCTCATGATTTTTTCATCTAGCATTTGAAAAGCACAAATTGGGCTCACACAACCTTGTTTTGTTATTTTATGTTTGGAAGGTAAAAATAATTATCGAAGGAAAAGTGGTGATAATTTCAGTTTAAGCATAGCGTCATTCCCTTTGAATTAATTTATGGCCATACTCAAAGTTTCTTTCACCCTGTTTTCCCCCAAAATGTTTCTTCACATCCCGGAATTCTTGGAAAAATTTATGAAGCTTCGTTTATTGGGCAAAATTCCTGGAATTGTAAGACTCTGCCGTGATGAGAAAACTCCTACCTGGAGCCCCCTCGCTCAATGGGATCAACATGACTAGACAGGGAAAAAACCCATGTGTCCCTCTCTGTGGGGGAAAACATGCGTTTCTCTCTGCCTGCTCCGAGTGATGGGTGGCCATGATAGGTTGATGTAGTTTTCAATCTGAGCAGAGTTTATGTAATTAGTCGCACATGATGAAAGAAGGCGAATGGGAAGTGGCTTGATAGGAGATGTTGTGAGCCATCTGAGTTCGAGTCTAGTTTTCTCTAGCTCTGAGCTTGGTGGTCTCTGGCTCTCTGGTCGCCCTTATGTCCGAATTGGAACGGATATCTGATGCGATGAAGAACAGAGGTTTTGTTTCTTCAGACAATTAACTTTGCTTGAACAAGTTTTTATGAGTAGATTAGTTCTTTGAAGTCTGTCACTTTTCATGAGTTTTTTGTCAATCATTTGAAAAGCACAAATTAGGCCCACACAGCCTTGTTTCATTATGCTATGTTTGGAAGGTAAAAAATTGTTGAAGGGAAAGTTGTGCGAATTTCAGTTTAAGCATAGCGTCGTTCCCTTTTAATTAATTTATGGCCATACTCAAGAAGTCAAATATTCCTCTTTTTGAAAAGTTTCTTTCACCCTGTTACCCCCAAAATGTTTGTGTGTATTCCGGGATTCTAGGAAAATTAATGAAGTTTTTTGGGGGCAAAATTACCGAAGTTAAAAGTTGAGAGTTGTAAGACTGCAGTGATGAGAGGATTTCTATCTGGAGCCCCCTCGCTCAACGGGATCAACATGAGTAGACAGGGAGAAAACCCATGTGTCCCTCTCTGTGGGGGAAAACATGCGTTTCTCTCTGCCTGCTCCGAGTGATGGGTGGCTATGATGGGTTGATGTAGTTTTCAATCTGAGCAGAGTTTATGTAATTAGTCGCACATGATGAAAGAAGGCGAATGGGAAGTGGCTTGATAGGAGATGTTGTGAGCCATCTGAGTTCGAGTCTAGTTTCCTCTGGCTCTGAGCTAGATGGTCTCTGGCTCTCTGGTCGCCCTTATGTCCGAATTAGAACGGATATCTGATGCAATGAAGAATAGAGGTTTTGTTTCTTCAGACAACTAATTTTGCTTGAACAAGTTCTTATGAGAAGATTAGTTCTTTGAAGTCCATCTTTCTTCATGAGTTTTTTGTCTAGCATTTGAAAAGCACAAATTGGACTTATACAGCCTTGTTTCATTATATTATGTTTGGAAGGTAAAAAATTATTGAAGGAAACGTGAGAATTTCTTTTTAAGAATAGCGTAATTCCCTTTGAATTTATTTATGGACATACTCGAGTAAAATTTTCCTCTTTTTGAAAAGTTTCTTTCACCCTGTTACCCCCAAAATGTTTGTGCCTGTTCCGGAATTCTTGGAAGATTCATTAAGCTTCGTTTCTTGGGCAAAATATGCGGAGTTAAAGTTGAGAGCTGTAAGACTCTGCAGCGATGAGAGTATTTCGATCTGGAGCCCCCTCGCTCAATGGGATCAACATGAGTAGACAGGGGGAAAACCCATGTGTCCCTCTCTGTGGGGGAAAACATGCGTTTCTCTCTACCTGCTCCGAACGATGGGCGGCTATGATGGGTTGATGTAGTTTTCAATCTGAGCAGAGTTTATGTAATTAGTCGCACATGATGAAAGAAGGCGAATGGGAAGTGGCTTGATAGGAGATGTGAGCCATCTGGGTTCGAGTCTAGTTTCCTCTGGCTCTGAGCTCGGTGGTCTCTGGCTTTCTGGTCGCCCTCATGTTCGGATTAGAACGGATATCTGATGCGATGAAGAACAGATGTTTTGTTTCTTCAGACAACTGATTTGGCTTGAACAAGTTTTTATGAAGAACGGATCTGATGCGATGAAGAGCACAGGTTTTGTTTCTACAGACAACTTATTTTGCTTGAACAAGTTTTTATGAGTAGATTAATTCTTTGAAGTCTGTCACTTTTCATGAGTTTTTTGTCAAGCATTTGAAAAGCACAAATTAGGTTCACACAGCCTTGTTTCATTATGTTATGGCTCTGAAGGTAAAAGATTTGAAGGGAATGTTGTGAGGATTCCAGTTTAAGCATAGCGTCGTTCCCTTTCTGTTCATTTATGGCCATACTCAAGTCAAATATTCCTCTTTTTGAAAAGTTTCTTTCACCCTGTTACCCTCAAAATATTTGTGCGTATTCCGGGAATCTTAAAAAATTCCTGAGGTTTCTTTTTTTGGGGCAAAATTACCGGAGTTAAAAGTTGAGAGTTGTAAAACTCTGCAGTGATGAGAGTATTTCTATCTGGAGCCCCCTCACTCAATGGGAGTAGACAGGGAGAAAACCCATGTGTCCCTCTCTGTGGGGGAAAACATGCGTTTCTCTCTGCCTGCTCCGAGTGATGGGTGGCTATGATGGGTTGATGTAGTTTTCAATCTGAGCAGAGTTTATGTAATTAGTCGCACATGATGAAAGAAGGCGAATGGGAAGTGGCTTGATAGGAGATGTTGTGAGCCACCTGAGTTCGAGTCCAGTTTCCTCTGGCTTTGAGCTTGGTGGTCTCTGGCTCTCTGGTCGCCCACATGTCCGAATTGGAACGGATATCTGATGCGATGAAGAACACAGTTTTTTTTTCTTCAGACAACTGATTTTACTTGAACAAGTTTTTATGAGCTGAGTAGGCCTAGTTCTTTGAAGTCCATCACTTTGCCTGATCTTTTTGTCTAGCATTTGAAAAGCACAATTAAGGCTTACACAGCCTTGTTTCATTATGTTTTGTTTGTAAGGTGAAAAATTGTGGAAGGAAAAGTTGTGAGAATTTCACTTTAAGCATAGCGTAATTCCCTTTGAATTTATTTATAGCCATACCCAAGTAAAATATTCCTCTTTTTGAAAAGTTTCTTTCACACTGTTTCCCCCAAAAATGTTTGTGCCTGTTCGGGAATTCTTGGAAAATTCATGAAGTTTTGGTTTTTTTGGCAAAATTCCCAGATTTAAAAGTTGAGAGCTGTAAGACTCTGCAGTGATGAGAGAATTTCTATCTGGAGCCCCCTCGCTCAATGGGATCAACATGAGTAGACAGGGAGAAAACCCATGTGTCCCTCTCTGTGGGGGAAAACATGCGTTTCTCTCTGCCTGCTCCGAGTGATGGGTGGCTATGATGGGTTGATGTAGTTTTCAATCTGAGCAGAGTTTATGTAATTAGTCGCACATGATGAAAGAAGGCGAATGGGAAGTGGCTTGATAGGAGATGTTGTGAGCCATCTGGGTTCGAGTCGAGTTTCCTCTGGCTCTGAGCTTGGTGGTCTCTGGCTCTCCGGTCGCCCTCATGTCCGGATTAGAACGGATATCTGATGCGATGAAGAACAGAGGTTTTGTTTTTTCAGACAACTAATCAAACATATTACTCTCCAAGTTCTAGACTATACCCATGTAACAATATTAATGTACTAAATAAAGTACTACAAAAAATTGTTACTGAAAGAGCCAGAAAAATAGGACTCTTATAGTCTTTTAATGACCTTACAGTGTTTAAGTTAGCATAAAACTGGTAATGGAACCAAGCCAACTCTTACCATTTGACTAGTGACGCCACATCCAGTGTATTAGCTATCTTATATATTGATACATTCTCCAGTCTATTGATCTGTCTTCCTCTCCATACATCTTTTGCTTTTGACGTCCAGTATATAATGTCATTTGTTTTCACCTCCACAGGCAGCGGTCAGTTACCCAATGTGGACACTATCGACACGTACATGGCTCGCCTGCACAGCCTCATTCTGGACTCCCCTCAGGACAATGAACAACTGATTGCCACGGTCCGAGAGATTGTTGGACGTCTGCACCTAGATACGTAAGTGTTGGTGATTTTTCACTGTTTAATTGATACTGATATGACACAATTGCTTAAGTCATATTTCATGGATTTGAGAAAATGACGAAAAACTTTCAATCTGAGACTATAAGTATAAGAGCCCTATTTTTCTGGCTTTTTCAGTAACAATTTTTTTATAATACTTTATTTAGTACATCAATACTGTTACATGGGTGTTGTCTAAAAAACTTAGAGAGTGATATGTTTGATCACTAAGGCAGGGAATCGCAAAATGCCCAAAACCTGATTTGGGCATTTGTGCAATGAGTGAAGCAATGCCACTGACTTTGTAGTTTCATCCTTCCTTTACGTGCGTCTGTGGTGTAATGGCTAGGTCCTTCTTCATCCACATAGAGGACGTGAGTTCGAGGCCCATGTTGGGCAGTTTGATTGAGTGTAATCTCTGTTTCTCTGCTAGGACAGTGTTCCACTCATCCTGGGTTGGCTCTGATCAGGCAGGGTCAAAGTAACCTGTCTCGCCATTGATCGTAGAGTATTACCAAAGATGTTAAACGAAAACCAAACTGAACAATCCTTTCTTTAACAATTATATTTAAAATATTCACTGCATTAGGTACAATTTTGTTTATATTTCAAGGTATATGTAATATCTGGATATGACTTCACCACAATTTTTAATTGCCTCACAACTTACACGTGTGACTGTTACTAACTTAAATTCAAAGCAGTTTCATACTTTCTTTAAAATTTTGGTTGAAAGTATTCTACTGCAGAGAGTGAAATTTTTATCATGATAGAGTAATTGTTTCGCATCTTTTCTTTTCTTATTGTCCCTACCAGGGTAACGGCCAAGGTGAGATGATGGATAAACTGGAGGAAACTTCATGAGAGAGAGAACAAGAGAGTCTTCACATGCAATTTCTCGTAGATTTTAGCTACACGAGACAGATAAGGGAGAGTGAACAAGAGAGTCTTCACACGCAAAATTACTCATAGCTGCCTGAGACGCGGAACAGGCAGAGAGAGAGCCCAAGTCTTCACATGCAATTACTGGTTGAGAGACACGAGACACAGAGAGGGAGAGAGTGCAATTATTTGTGGTGTTGAGAGGCATGTGATAGAGCGAGACAGAGAACAAGAGAGTCTTCACATGCAACTACTGGTAGTGCTGAGAGGCATGAGACACACACAGAGAGAGAGGGCAAATCTTCACACAATTAGCCTACTCGTAGTGGGCATGTGACACTGAAAAAGAGAGAGAGGATGCATTTTCTCATGGTGTTAAGAGACATGCTAGAGGGAGAAAGAGAGAGAGAGCAGGGTCAGGCACAGAGAGGTGATAGCAGCAGGAGTTTCTATCACCTTCTGAGTCGGTATTGAAATGTTACTGTATGATTTGTTTATTCATTGGTGGATGCAAGATTTGTGGAATCGGGTTTTTGTTCCCTATCGGAAACAGCCCTACGCATATGCAGTATTATGTCACTGATGTGTAGGTCAGATAATTTGCATTTTTGATATTTTGCATACTCAAGTAGATATTGTCATGGTGCTTTCAATATGGCCACAATGATTTTCTGCACTTCTGAGATGATAGAAAAAAAGAATGATTTAGTCTCAGTCTATGATTCAAGTGAGGCCACTATGGAAATATTAAATTTTTGGAAAATGACCTTGCAGTCCACTCCCTTGCCCCACCTTGCACACACCAAGGCCACAAAAATTCTGCAGTGTATTGGTTTAGTGTTGCAATAAATTTTTTGCCCCTCTCAGGCATGCTGTATCCTAGTGTCGGTCCGGGATGGAGCTGCAGGAGATCAAAGGGGTTGGACTTTTTGACTTCAGATTCATAATCAGCGCTAAATTTACCATGAATTTCATACAAAACAGCCAGCCGATGCAATGTTTAATAATGATTTTGTTAATTAAAAAAAACTACTGCCTGCTGTACATGTACCAGACAATCCCGGGTTGGACCACTGCGTGCGCGTGCAAAAATCACACAGGTCCCCATGCGAGGCAAAACTGCTGCCCCACCTACATCCATCGTAACATCTATTAAATTGTTTTCCAAGATGGGGAAATTATTTACCAAACTTCAATTGAGTTTTATAATCACTTTGTTTCATCTTTAGTAATTATTGAAATGAGTGAAAACTACTTTAGATATTAGCCCACAGTGCAAGGCTTTGCTGAAATTCTCCTTTCTTTAATTGTTATTTAAATGACTAAAAACTACTTGGGCTACATGTGAACATGCATATTTTGTGTAAATATTAGCCTACAGTGCTTTGCTGAAATTCTCCTTTCTTTAATTATATTGAAATGACTGAAAACTACTTACTTGTTTCAATAGTAGCCCTCTGTGCAATTTTTTAAAAAAATTCTTTCTTATGCGCACACTGAATTTAATAAACAAATGCATGGATTTTCATATTTTAAAAAAACATTTGTTGCTTTTCATTTTTATCGGATTATTGGTTTTGTTTACTCTTCTATTATTATTATATAACAATTTTCTTATTTGGTTTGTTTACCAGTTTTACGTCCCCGCAACACTGTTAGGTCATTTATTAATTTAAGAGTGGGCCACTTCGACCCTGCCTGTCAGGGCCAACCCGGGCTGAGAGGGAAAAAATCCCAGCAGAAAAGACCACAGACCGTCCACGCTGGGGATCGAACTCGGGTCTTCCGCATGATAGGCGAAGAGCCTAAACATAACACCACAGCGTGGGTACTTTGAAAACCACTGCAATTATGTATGTAGCCTACATAATAGCCTATATTAACTATGTTATCAAAATATTTTTATTCGATCTATTATTAATTGATACAAATCAGTGTCTATGGTGTAATGGTTAGGCGCTTCACCTATCACGCAGAGGACGTGAGTTCGAGGACCGTGTGGGGCAGTTTGTTTGATTGAGTATCTCTGTTTTTGTGCTTGGATAATGTCCCTCTCAGCCCGGGTTGGCCCTGACAACATGCAGGGTCGAAGTCGCCCATCCCTTAATAAATGACCTACAGTGTTGCAAGGGACGTTAAGCCAGTACCAAACAAAATCTCTCAATTCATTTTGCATAGGATGGACTCTTGAGCTTTGGTCCTTTTTTGCAGGCAGTACAGTAGTTGCTCACTACCCGAGCGTCTAATACGAATCCAGTGTCAACGTGGATTCAATATTCTCTGTTTGTTGTAGCTTTGCTAGGTTTATACTGTTCTGGGACAAGGAGCCCAATTCCTCGAAGCTCACATCCTCCAATATAACCACTGTGCAGGCGTTTTGTACTGTGCTGATGCACCTACCTCGGAATATTGGTACAGAGCTTCTGCCTAACCATTGGCTCCATATCCTCTCTTTGTTTGATTTGGTTTGGTTACCAGTTTTACGTCCCCTGCAACACTGTAAGGTCATTTAAGAGTCGGGCTACTTCGACCCTGCCTGTCAGGGCCAGCCCAGGCTGAGAGGGAAAAAATCCCAGCTGTAAAAAAACAGATCTTCCGCGATCTGGGATCGAACCGGGGTATTCCGCATGCAAGGCAAAGAGCCTAACCATTACACTTACACCACAGCGCCGGTTGCTCGACTGCCATCAATAAAGGACTAAGACTAAGATGGCGGATTTCATCGATAAAGAGAAGAGCAATTCAGCCTCAGGCGGCATCAACATCTCAGTTTCAATTCAAAACAACAAACAATATCTACGGTATAGCCTACTAAGTTTTAAACAAAGAAAAGAAACAACACAAATAAAATTAATTCCGATTCAAAGTACCATACTTTTCTTTATTCCTGAGTTAATTATATCGCTGGTTGTATTGTAAAGAGGCGAATACTCCTCTACAATCTTTGTACTATTCGCCCTTATGCAAAACAGTCAACGAATGTCCCTTATCGGTCTTCACCCCAGATTGATTATCAGTGATTATCTATCGAGTAATCGTCAGAAACAGTGCCTCCTTCGCTCCATTTCATTGATAAGTCTATAGAAACGTATTCTGAACAAACTTTGCTCATCTACAATTCGAAAAAAGTTCATCCCAAGTCATACTTTCTCTTTGATTATTCGTATGAAAGTGTCTCTGTGTTCACCCTGTACCTTGATAATCCAACAATCATTGATTTTGGGTTACCTTTGCGCGTCCATAACTCGTAAAAGATTAATCTGATATCGCAAATAATTATTGACTCCCCATCACAAAGTGGGCCTCTTTCGTTCCGTTTTATTGATAACTCGACTGTGATATGATGTTCACTACTTATTTTACATTCTTATGTGATTAAAATTTCATCTCAAGCAGCCCTTTCTTGTAGATAACTCGTGCTCGTTAGAAATTGGTTCGGTTATCTCCCGTTTTAATGTAAGCACCGTATAGTCAGTGAATCTGCCCCATCTTTGCGGGTGTATAATTCGTGTAAAGTTGATGCGATCAGGCAAATAATCATTGATAGATATTCTCAAACTGTTCCTCTTTCATATCCTCCCATTGATAACTCCATAGTGACAAAATTTGGACCATTTTGTCCCATTCAGATCTTGTACCCCTAGCCGTCCTGTCTTAGTCTGGTCCATTTTTGCATATCTGTAACTGATAAAAAAAAAACAAGATCCATCTCGCAAAAAAACATAGAAAAATCATCAGAACCTATGCCTCTTTCGGTCTGATTCATTGGTAATTCGATAGCAACGAATTTTAGACTAATTTTTCTCACTCAAAACTCGAAAATATTTCATCCCAAGTCATACTTTCTCTTTGATTATTCGTTTGTAAGTGTGTCTGTGTTCTCTCTGTACCTTGATAAACCGGCAATTGTTGATTTGGGGTTGTATTCTCGCATCCATTATTTTAAAAAAAATGATCCGATCACAAAAATAATCAGTGATTATCTATCGCGTAATCGTCAGAAACAGTGCCTCCTTCGCTCCGTTTCATTGATAAGTCTATAGAAACGTATTCTGAACCAACTTTGCTCATCTACAATTCGAAAAAAGTTCATCCCAAGTCATAACAGGTGTCCAAAAAAAAGAGAACCCTCTAAAATGCCAATAACTCGGTCGTTTTTGTACCAATTTCTATAAAATTTCAAACAAATGATATTCAACCAAGGGGACAACAGATCTATGAATGTGAAGAAAATCAAGTGATGCATAAACGAATTATCAAGTTTGTAAAATTTCAACGAAAATCGAGAAACGCGCAAAACTTGACATTTTCGTAGCAATCAA
>JAUKPP010010784.1:0-18067 GCA_032273245.1 Phyllaplysia taylori | reverse complement strand
CCCCCCCCCCCCCCCCCCCCCCCCCCACAGCTGATGGAAATTCAAACAATCTGTTGAATGAGTTGTAAGTTTCTAAAATTTTTTAATCTAGATTCAGATAATCGCAGTGTTCATTCAAGATTATCGATGACTGAGTTGTAGTTGGAGACTAGCAGGGATATGTGGCTACACTGTAGGGTGTTGACTACAGTCTACTGAGGGGAGGCTGATGAGATTTTAAGTTAGACTTCAGATCAGATTCAGATATCTTGTTCCTACAAATGATTGAAGGCAAGGACCAACACACCCAATACTGTGTAAGAAAAAGTTTTCCTCACACTACGAATTTCTGGATCCACATCTGTAATCCTAATGACAAGTTCCGTTGAAAATATCAACCTGTGCATATTTCATCTGGGCCTGCACCATCCAAATTGAAATTGAAAACAGTCACTCTCTTCTGGTCCGGTGCTTCCTCTTCCAGTTGGGCCTTCCGGGCTTCATTTTGTAAGCGCTTGTACTTCCATGTGTTCACTTTTCCGTTCCTTAATTTTATTTCGTAATTCCCCAATCTCGATTCAGACTAAATCATGCCATAAAACTAAAACTTTCAAGACATCTGTCACCATTTATAGGAACTATTTAAGTACATACTCTCACCAAAAATTTTTAAATTAAAGTCTTTCTAAGGCCTTAATTTCTTTTGAGAAAAATAAAGGACTTTATGGGCTTAGAAGGGCCTGTGCAAACCCTGAACATTTGTTTCGATCATATCTGTAATTATATAGAAAACTTGTGCATATTTGTTTGACTGGCTGCAAAAAAGTTTGGCTTACTTTCTCCAAAGAAACTTTTACATCTGCTTTCAATCGTATTTTTCCAAGACTTTCTTCATTAAAATCTTGATAGCATTTCAACAAAAAAAAATGCTGGAAACATAATCTCTCTACCAACTCGAAATCATAGGGTTGCTGATGTGGAGACTTGAAATTCACATGTCATCAGAAAATCCTTGTAAGTTTGTTCGGTTCTACATTTCAGAGAGTTGAGGCTATGATATCATTGTTTAGAGCATCAAATTAACATGTCATTAAAAAATATTAAAACACTGCATATATATGACATGTATGTGTGTAAAAATTTGCTTGGAATGCAAAAATGTAGTCACTTTCAAGATGGAGAAAACTATAGGTTTTGTACTTTACGAGGTCCACCGAAGATGGCGTTATTTTTGCCACTTTAAATTTTGTATCCATCATTTACAAAATTATGTTTAACATTCATAATTTCGTACCTCTTTGAAACTGAAATCTTACAAAGATGGTACAATCAGATTGCACGCAAAATAAAACTTTAGTGTAATTTGTCAGAGATAGAAAACAAAATGTAATTGTGTCGGCCTAATTGTATTTGTTCGACAGTAGCATGTAATTACATGTAATAAGCTTTGTCTAAACATTACGGTATACATATCATATGAGGACCATGAATTGAAATTCTTTTTTCTGAGTAAACAGATTGCTGTTGTGTTTAACACACAGTTCTTAGGTTCATGAAAGTGCCCAGATTTAAAAGAAGAAAAAAAAAGAAAAGAAAAATATGGTATGAATTTTCCTCCACGTTGTCATTCAAACGACTAGATCAAACAACAACAATTCTATAATATATTCATAGTATCATAGCATGACTCAAAATCTTTCAACAAATTTCAACAAACATAGAAAGCATTTCATGGGTACATCATGCAACCAGTCCAAATAAGTCCCAAGTCGCTTTTTGGCCCTGCGCAGTGATTGGTATCCCCCAAAAACTTGTTTAGTTCAGTTCTCTTTCAAGTGATGTAAAAAGTACCTTGCCAGTTCAGTTAGGCGCCGAAATTGAACTATTTTATAGTTGGCCCAACTCTTGGTAGTTGTTACAATGCAAATGTAGACCTATGTAAAATTGTAGGATAAGGTGACCAGGTTATTTCCCCAACATGTAGGCCCTCTATCTAAATCAAAGTTTCATATACTAAAATTGAAATTTTAAAAAAATTATTTCTGAAAAACCCAAACAGACTTTGCAGGTTGTTTTTTCCACAAAAGGACTTGCGACCTGTGGCTCATTTGGACAGTTCGCAAAATATTATACAGTATTAATAGTGCATGTATAGTGCAGAAGAAGCTATGGTATACACCAATATGCCTATTTAATTGTTTTTGTGTTTGTTTTTCTGCATCAATGTGTTTGTCTGGTCAAAATGAAATACCCTTATTTGGATGTGGCGCCCAAAGAAAGTAGAGAGTCAGCAATTTTAAGCACATTTAAGAAAAAATAGATATATTGAAAACCACTAAAGATAGAGTCTTCATATATGGCATGGTAGTTATTGTGACCATTCTCTAAGACCTAACAGAGACAGATTTGACGTCACTCTATTGGTTTTCAGATATTCAGTCAAATTGGTGGGGTCAAGGTCAGATCTCCAAAAATTTCAGGTAGTCACAGGCCATAAATGAAATAATAAAACAAAAAAGGCCCAAAATCTCTCTGCTAGGTGGTAGGCATACATCAAAAGAATATTGTGTGCAAATTTCAGTAAGTTCTGATTAGAGCTTTTAGAGATCTAGTAAAAAATGTGACCAGTAAAAAACAATTAAAAAGCCTATTGGTGTGTACCATTTACCTCCCCTTAAAAGGGCTCCTGTCCATAGGCTTGGCTTTAGAAAACTCATATGATTTAAAAAATCAGAATACAAATTACATACAATATATAGCAATTGTATGTATGGGGCCTGTATAAAGGACTCTCTGGCATGTCCATCTTCCACAGCATGACCATGTACCTCTGTGTAGAGTGTCCATTTCTCAGTTGAAAACCTGCGCAAAATAGTGCACACCATTTTTCCTAAACAGCTTTAAACAGACTTTGGGTCACATTGATATAAGCCTATGGGGGAAAGTGCAAGGAAGCCTACGCTAAACAGATAATAGTAATAGTAGTAAAGAAAGTCATTTGTTTAGTTTAAAGATTAGGATGAAACAAAGATAAACAGAAAGAAGCAAAGATAGAAGGTGAAGAAAGAGTGAAGCCCACATGAAGACGGGTTCTCTACTTAAATAAAGATGGCATTTTGCAGAAAATAATGAATGTGAGAAAAATTTTACAACTAGGGAAACAGGTTAGATTTTTCATAAAATTGTTCCCCATTGTAAAGTTAGGAAGATAGCCATAAAAAAAAAAAAAGACAGAAGTGGAGAAGTGGAATAGGTGACACTGTGAGATAAAGAAGATTAAAAGTAACAAATCCGTCCAATGCGGTAAAAACAGTTTGGTTTGGTTACCAGTTTTACGTCCCCTGCAACACTGTACGGTCATTTAAGAGACGGGCTACTTCGACCCTGCCTGTCAGGGCCAACCTGGGCTGAGAGGGAAAAAAATCCCAGTAGAAAAAAACCCAGATCATCCGCAATCGGGGATCGAAAAAGGGTCTTCCGCATGACAGACGAAGAGCCTAACCATTACACCACAGCGCCGGTGGTAAAAAAACAGTTAAAAAATGTTTCATGCATCCAATGTGGTAATGACAAAATGTAGAACAAGTAGGCCTATAGTAGCTATGGCTTCATTAACAAAGGCTTCATTGTATAATATAACCAGCTAAGAAAAATGGACAGAAGCCCTCTATAAAAAAAATCTGATACTGCATCAGATAGAAAAAATAAGGCATGATCAATTACTTGACATTAGATACATTTTGCACATCACATCAGCAAATCCAACATGGCCTATTTCACATCTGCGTACCAAGAAAAACATAGCAGGCCTAGTATGATTCAAGTGTTTGCTCCATGAAAACTTCACTAAATTCTACAACAATAGCTAATTTATCCTATCTTCAAACAAATTATACAAGCAACACACAGAAAACTTTAAGTGTGTACAAATTCAAGCATGCAAACTTCCAAAACACCTAATGAGTTTTTAGTGGGAATTTTTTTCTTAACGTCTGGTAGGCCCTATTTTGTTTTATTTCTAAAGACTATCTTGAAAAATGTCATGAAATGTTTTGAGCAATCTACAGTAATCCAAATGTAGAACTTTGTGATATAATCTAATCGTATGGTAGCCTACTGGTAGGTAGGCCTACTAGTAGGCTACTAGAAGTTTGCCTTCAAGTATTTGATATAATTTGCAAAATTACATAATCTTTAATTTCACAAAATCCCCTCAGTCACTATCAACATAGAACTTAATTACTGAGAGTCTTGTTTCATACGTCAATCCAAATAATGATTTAAGATTAACATCAAAATGTTTCCTCCATTCCATGTTTTTACTACTCAGAAACTGTTGCATTAATTTTTGGCTTATTATAGCCTACATGTACCATAATATTATATCCAATTATCTTGGATCAAGAAGAATAGCTCCAACAAATAAGAGGTCAACTGACTTGACTGCTCTTGTTTAAACTTTAAAGATTTTAACAAGGAATCCTTGTAGGCTACTTCTGACCATGAAGTTGGAGTAAATTACACTACAAGTAGAGACACCATAAACAAAGATCTCTTCAAGGACCCCTACGACAGGAACGACGTCCACATCCCTCATTTATTTTTTCATGATGTCATTAATCTTTTCATTCAGATATGGTCAAAAGCAACAAAAACACTCTTAGGCCGGGGTACGGAGAAAGAAATCATCAAGCATACACTTTGGTCTTAAATTGGAAGTATAAAAATAATATATAACAATATTTCAAAATCAATCAATTAACAACATTGTTTTTCAACATCAAAACAATTTGCGAAACACACTCTTTATATTAAACAAACACACCGAAAAAAAAGCGTGGTCATCGTAAACTTACACCACACAGACTTGAGAACATAAAGTCAGGTAAAAGGGCTGAAGACAAAGAGATAGTCACAACTCTCTAAAACAAAAGAAGTAATGCCTGAATCTTAATCTGACATCAATATCATTCAATCTCATTTCACAATGTTTGAACTGCAAATCAATAAAAAATACTTCATTTTAGTCCAAGCTCAGCGCCTTATAATTATCGAACATAATATATTCCAAAAGTAATATTGGCAGTAGGCGGTGCAGGTAACAAGTGTTGAGTAGAGAGATTTGACTGAATTGTTTGCATTCACATTATGAAAATACATGTACCACAAGAGTTAACGAATATTGAAAATTCAATAGCAAAAGAACCTGATCTACCAATAGAAATTAAGAAAGCAGGGCCGAAACAGCAATGAGGAAAGTGTAATAAAAACACCCCTTGGGTTGTGAGAAATATGAAACTAGGCATTAACTTCTAAAGCAAATGTGAAATACCATTAGTATTTTATGATCCATATATAATAATACTTTTCTTTGAACAGCTGGCCTGCAAAAAATCCCCATTAAAATGTCTACCACAAAAAAAGCCCTAATTCATGCAGGCACAAAAGTTACTGTAAGTTAGAAGGCCTATAAGGAACTTCAATCCACAAAGAACAACTAGCATGTGTTCTGTAAGGCTTAGGCTCTTCGTCTATCATGCAGATGACAGGGGTTTGATCCCAATGTTAGATAGACATATCATTTTCTCTGCTGGGATGTTGCATCCCTCTCAGCCTGGGTTGGCCCTGACAAGAAGTAGAGACTAGTATCAAAGTAGCCCACCTCTACAATGACCTGACAGTGTTGAAGGGGGGAGAAAATTAAAACCAAACCACATAGAACAAAATAATTTTGATGGTCAGCATCTTTCCACCACAATATTTTACAAAGCTTCTATTTTTTTTTTCTGAGATCACCATAAAATTTCCACAACAACTTTGAATGGGATTCAGAGAAAGACAAGAGGATGATGCAGATCTAGTATAATTAATGAATAACGTTTTAATTGGTAGCATATTAGGCTATATTCGTAAAAATCAGATGCTCTTGTAATCAAAGAGAAATAAAAGGTGATAAGAATAAGAACCTTGATAACATTCAAGAATTGCCAGGCCTTGAGCCTTGAGATTTTTGTCCTTGTAACCAACCATACATGCCGAAAAGACAAACAGGGACTTTTTACATTTTCAGAAATGATGCTCCTAGGTAGGTGCAAGACCATAAATCCCATTTTAAAAAATAAACAATTTTATACAGGTTTATCTACATTGAGTTGCAATTTTTTGTTTCCTTGAAAATGTTCTTTACAAAAATTTTAATTTGAAGACAATTTATACGCCTACTTAAGTTGCATTTAAAAAAAAAATTTCATATGTGTTGTGCCAAGACCTGGTCGCTCATTATGGAAGTGCTTCACATTGAACATTGTTTTCTATGAGTCATGACAATAAAAACAGCTCTATTATGATGTATACCAAAAGGTTAATTGAAAACTTTTTATTAAATGTGACAGATGATGCCCAATTTTAAAAACGTTTCATTGATTCATGTAGTTGATAGAACATGGAACCTGAAAAAAAAACATTATGATCACAAACAATAATTTTGTACATGACTAAAACTAAAATCCAATTTCAAAGTGCACAATAATCATATTTTAAAAATATGGACATGGACCATGCCATTTATTTAACTCAGGCTAAAGCTAAAGAGCAGACTGAAAAACCAAGGGGAGCTACACTATAAGTAGCCTATCTGGCTTTTATACTTAAAAAATACCAGTGCGCATGTACAAAGTTGCAATGTAACAATTTTGGATCCCATGATTAGCTTAGGCTCAGTAAATAGGCCTACAGCTTTACAACTTATCCCATTACCTAGAGTTCAGGCCAGCTGAAATTGAAAATATAAATTATCAAAAGCATTTAACTAACAATACAACAGTTACTGTGTAGCTTAGTTTACAGCTTTGGGATCGGAGAAAGGCGAGGCATGCTTCTGTCAAAACTAGAATCAAGATTATCTCCATCTCGCAAAATATGCATAAGAGGAGGGACCATGTCACTATTCTGAAGTGGATTTTTACATCCATTGCACAAGCAATTGATGCAACCCCTCCTTTCACTGTAGCAAGGGCATTTCTGACCAAAGCATGTCAAATGATTGGGTTTCTTAAATCTGGCACATCGACATGTCTTCATTTTAGGCTTTTTCGGCTCAATATGATTTGCTTTTATTTTCAGACCTGTACGTTTGAAGTTGGGAACAACAGTCAAATCAGATGATGGAATTTCATAGTCATTAAAGTGACGTTTCTTCCCTTGAAACTTATCCACATGACTGCTTCTGCCATTAAACTTTTGAAATCGCTTCTTCGAAATTGTCAGTGTTAAACGTGGCTTCCCGGGTTCATCAGAGGAGCTTGTCACATCATTCACAGACAACTCTGGTTTCGAACTGGAACCGTTTTCTTGAATTTTGTAATGGCGTGTTTCTTTGCGAGACACTTCCACTTTACTGCTTACTGCATCATCTGATTTTTCCAAAGTTATTTTTGACAGAGGAGGAAGGACAGAGTTGTGATCTTGATCACTAGAACTTCCAACCTCAATTCCAGAGTCTGGGTATTGATCTGGTTGAGGTTCCTCCAAAAATGTTTCTCTCCACAATTGTCCAACGCTGTATTTTCCAGACCTTTCCCTGTGAGGGCGTTGTGCAATAAGGAAATCAGTCGTGTCAGGGGGCAACCTTTTCTTGTATGGCCTTGTGGTCTTCACAAAATTTCTGCTCTTGGGATGATTTTTCATTTTTGGATTCAACGCCTTCTTCCTTAATTTGTTCACACGCGCCCTGAGACTGTTAGAAGATTTAGAGGGTGTCTTGATCATGGTAAAACGACCTGCCGCTCTTGGTCGTCCTCTTCCCCGTTTTATTGCCATTGTCATTGTATTCGATCTTGATCTAGCTCCTGCACCAGATTCAAAATTGTTCATTTCAGAATTAAATGAGACTGACTGAAACTGTGAAGAGATTTTAATTCCCCCGCATGAAGACTTTGATATCATCGGTAAATCTTTTGGTGGGGGAGTCAAAACATAATCATCATGAAACTGCTCAGCTTCTTTGAGTATTTTCATAGTGCACTCAGCCTCAACACTGTAACCATTGACAGAGGTTTTTGAGATCTCAGCTCCAAGTTTTGACTTAGCAACATAAGAGCACAGTTTCTTAAAGCACAAAACCAAAACTCTCAATTTAGTGTTGTCTGTGAAATGCTCATGATCCTTACACCAGCTACACGACGGCCTTAAACGCATTCGACCTCCGACGCATGCTGAGCAAACGTGATGTAAACAAACACCATGGGTGGGTCCTTTCGGTCGGAGCATGATGCTTCCGCATACACAGCATGACAACATCTGCCGCAGGCACGGCAAATACTTGAAGATATCGCACCAAGTTGACTTATCTGTCGCATCTGCATTCATGACATATCTGAGTGTGGAAAGATAGAAGTTGTAGGCGTCCATCCTGCCGGTAATGTATGAGAATGACTAAACTGTGTGTCGTAAGTGATGGTCGTGTTTACACCGTCACCGCAGAGTGCAAAGATGTAAACAGTATGTGGGATCAGGAGTACTCAGAATACCATGACGCAATAGCAAGGGGAGTAACTAATATAAATCTGCATTTATGTACACAGGAAGAGTATTTTTCCTTGGAATAACAATAACGTGACCACAGCTACAATAACATTGTTATTGCTGTGTTTAATGCAAGCTAGATCTATATCTAGATCTATATGTTGAAGGTTTATGTATGAAAAATAACTTAATTATAAATAATGGCTGGCGTAGCAGTAGCAGTTCTTTAAAGCCAAAGCGTTAGTCCGCTTAGTCTTCTTCTGTAAAAGAGAATCAGGTAACCACGGGCTGAGTTTGGAAGGGGATGTAACTCTACACTTCCGGACACGACACAATAAACAAACTTGACAAACCCACAGTACAGGCACAGAATACCAGAATTTGCTGCACTGGCACTTGCAATGTTCTAAACTTCGGTAGGCCCTGTGTATCTTTTCTTTCAATTATCAATTCATCACGATTTCTTGTTGTGTGTTCGCCTCGATGGCTATTGACGCAGAATTTTGCTATATCTTTTGTGCTGCTATTTTCGCCCAGTACCAAATCTCGCCCACCTAATGGGAATCTAGTGTTAAACTGTGTATTCCTACGCGTTCTTAGGTGGGCGAAAACTGGGGCAACCTAGATACTATGAATAGGCCTAGAATCTAGAGAGCTCAGATCGAGCGAGATCCCTTCGCTTCACCTTCTACTTCTACTTCTACTTCTAGATCTAGAATCTAGATTCTAGAGTAGTAGTTCTACTTCTTCTACTTCTACTTCTAGATCTAGTTCTAACTAGATCTAGAGTCTAGATTAGATCTAGATCTAGATCTAATACTAATTAGTAATATCTCTTGTTCAGTGCTGCAATTTTCACCCAGTGCCAAATCTCGCCCACCTAATACTAGAAAAAATCTAGAGTCTAGATCTAGATCTAGATCTAGAGATCTAATAGGAATCTAGTGTTGAACTGTGTATTCCTACGCGTTTTTAGGTGGGCAAAAACTGGGGCAACGTTGATATACTATCTAGAATTCTAGATCTATTCCTATTCCTCCTAGATCTAGGATCTAGGTCCGAGGTAGATCTTCTAGAACTAGACTAGAGATCTAGATCTAGAACAGAACTAGATCTATATAGAATCTAGACCAGCCTCCGTAAGCACTGTTTTTTGGGAATAAAATATAAATCACTAGACAATTTCATTTTAAACTTGGCATGTGCAATGACTAGAGGCAGAGGGTCTTGTTCTCCTGATTTTTTACAGCGGTATCATAGGACGCTTCCAAATAAGGGTTTTACTTTATAAATATAAATGTCTGGGAGGACTTCCGTAACAAGCGACCAGTTTGATTCAATGCGTAAAACCTACCGTCAATTTCAACCTGTTTGCAATTACTCAGTCCACTTTGAACTTTACAATTGAGCATCATTTAGCGACATAAGATCCATGGAGGTTTAATGGAGCACACTTTTCAGATTGAGTCGAAGCAGCAGTGGATGCCGCCATGTTTGTTGTGATAAAATGTCAATGGTTCCGGTTTGGCCTGGATTTAGCCAGTGCAGTCCATACGACAATCTAAATCTTGAGTCAATAATCCTGAGATAGGCTTAGTAAAAAAGAAAATATTTTAAAACTAGGAATAGTCGGGAGGGGGGTCTGTAGAGATTAGAAGAACAGTAAATTTAATGGGTTGGCCAATGCTCTGGTGGTCATTGTAACGGGTAGGGATAGATTGCCAAATTTCTTATTTTTTGGTTTGATGCGTAATTGGGCAAGTTGGAAAATACATCACCGCTAAAAATACCACAGAATGACATCATTCACACGAGTTCTCAAGACACTGCACATTCATGTGACCTCAGCTTCTGATCACTACTTAGAGCAGTTGGTATGAACGCTGTTTTGTTAGTCAGGTGGTTCAATTCCCAGTCAGCGCCAGTAGATTTTTACGAAATTTATTTGCAAAAATTTAATAACAATAATAATTTAATAAATAAAAATTTCATAATATAAATAAAATAATTCATATGATGATTTCATTAATAAGATAATTCATATGATGGTAAATCATACGATTCTTGGTGTTTCAGAGGAGCATGGGTGTAGGGTTTGAAGTGGGTTAGAGACGTGGTCGCTCGTTACGAAAGTCCTTCCAAATGCCTTGTTTTAGACCTCCTTCGGAGGCTGAGGCAATGAAGAAATAGAAGTGACACAGCATCATAGGTAAAAATAGAAAAGTATTTATTTTTTCATGATTAGCAATGCACACCACGTTTAGCGGCAGTGCTTTTTCTCCTCCGTGCTGCAATATACAATGGAAAATCCCAGATTGCCGCACTTCCCATGATTACAAATCGGTACTGTAAAACTTCATTTGCAGTATAGAAGAAAGTACCCTTCAACCGTAACATACTCACTAAAAAATTAAATGCCAGCAAGACTCCTGGCCAAATATATCATATATGTATAGGCTACCAAATTTGGTTAAGATCCGTAAAAGAAATAAGAAAGTTATTCTTGAAAAACGGTGCTCACGGAGGCTGGTTCGGACGATAACCTATAGATTCCTAGACCCTAGGTGTGTCTCCTAGTGGCCCGCTGACCGGGAAATTACCCCGGCTGGCCAGAGGTGTGAAATTCTGCCACTGCCCGCTGCTCTGATCTCCCAACCAGCCAAGGAAAAAAGTTTCCTTGGACCGCCCGTGCCGTACAAGCACACGCTATTTATGGGTTCCTTTTTCACCTATTACGACATGTGTTGCATGCTGTTAAAAGGCCTGTGAATTGTCTATAATGGATTTCGTGTTCTAGAATTGGCGTGGAAAAATGGATGAAGGGCATTGGATGATTGCAATTATTGCATTGATTGGAGAGGCTGAACTGTTGTAGGTTAAATGGCAGGAGCAACGAAGAACATAGTGACTTCCTACTATGCTGAGCATCAAAAGTAACGGGACACTTTTGGATCGAAGATAGAGTCGCAGTATTTGTGATAAAACCGCTTGTGTGTGGTATCAAATTGAAAGAAATTTATTCAGAAATCTGAAAATAGCAACATTAAAGTGAAATTCAACGCTTTTGGTAACATGCAAACACCATGAAGAAAAGGAGTAAAAAATCAATCGCTTGAATTTTGACGCCAATTTCTAAGGTACTGAAAGCACAAAAGAAAATTTATCTGAGATGCCGAATATCTAATTCTATGCCATTTTACCCTTTTGTGTGGGGAATATTATAAAGTGATTGTTTTCTTTGTTTTCTTTTCCAGATAAAATGCATGTCTTTATGATCAGTACTTCCTGAGGATATAAAGGTTCAGAACCCTGTTCAAGGAAGACAGGATGTCTGATGATAAGGGTGAAACCAGTCTGCCCCCTTCTGGGGCTGCAACACCGAAGGGGAAGGTATGAATATGCTTTGTGATTTCTTTGTTGTCTGAGACAAAGAAAAGTGTTGCTGATATTAATGCATAGTGTTTCACTTTGATAAACGCCATCAAACACTTACATGACAACAACCTTTTAAATCTAAAGCATTGTACTTCAAGTGAAGTTGAAAGATTACCTTAAATGCCCATGTGTATCTTTTGTTTTATTTTTAAAAATGCGTTTGAAATTGAATGAGGAACATTGCTAAATTCTCTGTTTTCTCCTCTACAGCTCGACTCGCTTGGCAGAGATGACTTAGTAAAGTTTGTAAAGCGACAAACTATGTTGCTTCAGAAGATGAAAGCTAAAAATGCAGGTACGATTCACATGCATTGATTAGATAAAATTCTTCTCACCTATCTGAATCAAGATGGATTTACGATGAAAGTAGTGATTTTAGTTCTTGTTTTCTGTGAGAGATTAGACTTGATATCAAGGAAGTGCAAAAATCTTCTCACATATTTCTTTCTTTGTTATAATAGTAGGACATCTCCACTCTAACCAATGTATTGGCAGGTGCTATGATGTAAATATTGAAGCAAATCCCTGAACTAACATTTAGGATTGAACACTTTTTTTTGGAAACCACCATAACACTTAAAGTCTTTTTGAGCATTAATGAGCCCACCCAATTTATCCCTTCCTGTCATATGCATCGAGGCCTTGAAGTTTTTTTGCGTCTACGCCTGCTACAGTGTGACCGACGGGGTCTTTTTGGCTGAGACCATGAAATGTTTAGTCTGCCCATTATTTATGGTTTTGACCTCAGATATGATAACCTTGCCCTATTAAACTTCCTTTATCTTTAGTTTTTTGGTTTGGTTACCAGTTTTACGTCCCCTGCAACACTGTAAGGTCATTTAAGAGACGGGCTACTTAGACCCTGCCTGTCAGGGCCAACCCGGGCTGAGAGGGAAAAAATCCCAGCAGAATTAAAACCAGATCGTCCGCGATCGGGGATCGATCCAGGGTCTTACCGCTTGCAAGGCAAAGAGCCTAACCATTGATTACACCACAGCGCCGGTCTTTATCTTTAGTCTTATGGTACTCTATTTAGACGGTTTTGTGGCTCTAGTCCGTTGTTTCACAATTTCCTAAGCATTGTCGATTACATAGTTTACATTCTTTGGTATCTTATTTACACAATCATTTTGGGTGTATGGTTGATACAAGTTCAAATGTTGTCTACTTCTTTAAGAATCGTTATACCTTACAATAAACTGACTTTATGTTGCTGACAATTATCTAAAATCTCAACAAACTTCATAATTAAAGTCACGTTCATTTTATGTCTCCCCAGAATTAGAGTCGAAGATTGCTGAGAAGGCAAATGGCAAAGATGGAGAGGCTGATAAAGGAAGTGTAAGTAGGTCTTTTGCAGTTTCTCTTTGCCTATCACCCAGGAAACCTGAGATCAATATCCTTGTTGGTATGAAAATCTGTGCTAAAATGCTGGGATCTGTCCCTTTCCCCTGGGTTACCTTCTACTCATGACCTTTACTCAATAAGGAGTGAAGGGAATAGCGAAGAATATGCTTAATTCTAAAAGGAACACTAACTTGTCTAAAACTTTATATCACAAAAAACAGATGTTTCTATGATATTTACTTGTTCACAAGTATTTAAAGCCTGCAAAACATTGACTTGCATCTGTGATAAAATGTTTTGGCTCTTTGCCTATCATGCAGAGGATGATGGTTGAATTTTTATGCTGGATGAACATCTTTGTCTATCTGCTGGGATGTTGCGTCCCTTCCAACCCACATTGGCCCTGACACTGACGGGCAAGGGTGAAGCAGCTCACCTCTAAAATATAAATAAATAACGACTTTATTCTCATACCTGTGGAGAAATTTGGGTTATTATGGTATTGACATAGATCAGATTCATAATCTCTTACTTGTCCGATTTCTGTGGAAAATGGGGATGCGATTTGAGAGGGACGAGTGAGTGAGTAAGGGAGCGAGTGAGCGAAAGAAACAGAGCAAAGAGAAAAGAAGAAGGAGAGAGAGAGAGTTGAAGTACTTAGAAATACATACTGTGTATGTGTGTACGCTTTGGTGAATAAGATGTATGTTGTAACATTGTGCATCCCTTTAGTGATCGTATAGTGTGTACATTTTTCATGTCTGTGCTATGTCTTTGCAATGTTGACTGGTAAATCCAACCCAAATTTCCCTGGTGGATTGATAAAGTATATCTTAACTTATCTTACAATACAGTGATGAATACATAGTACAATGACGATAGTCTTAGTCATCAAATCACGATACTCACATTTATTTTAACCAATTTCACGTAAGCCACTCCTGACCTTACCATGTTTCAAGGGGCGTTCAATCTGAAAAGAACAAACAAGATCACGAAACATACTGGGTACTCACGACTTTGAAATTTCTCCTGGGCCTCACAGGGTCTTGCCGAGGAACTGGCTGAGTTGAAGCAGGAGAAAGAGGAAGCTGTAGCGGCTTACAGGTCAGCACAAGCGAGTCAGGAGGCCTCTCATGACCAGATGAAGGTAAAAGCTTATCACAAGTTTTTTTTTCAAAATTTGTTTTGTACATTGATGAGTCTCACTATTGGAATTAAACTGAAAGTAAGCAAAAGCAAAATTTTATGTTCTTGATGCTAGCCATCAGCCAAAATGAACTTTTTTTCATAATACGGGAAGTTTCAGAGAAAACTTCACACAAGTCTTTTAACATACAGAAAAACATTCCCGTAGGTAACAAATTTATCCTTGGGCTGCGAATAGAGTTATGGGATTATTCGTTCCTGGAGGAAAAAAATTGTTCCCTTGTGTGTGAAATGTTCCATGAGTAGTTTTTTCTTAACGGTTGCTTTTGTTGGTTCAATTTCAGGCCCTGGAGCAAAAATGCGAACAGCTGAGCTCAGAGAAAGACGCTGTCTGTGAAAAATTTGTCAAATTTGAAAAGAGTAACAAGGTATGCTGCCAGCAGTATTGACCAGCTTTTGCTTGCCTACACATTTCATTTTCATAAATATATTTATTTACTTCTGTGGGTCTTCAATGGTGTCATGCAGGAAACTTATTGTGTGGAGTATGACCTATTTGAGTTGAATAGAATACTTGCAGACATAAGTTGAGTGTGTTCTGGAATTTCTGGATTCAGCGACCCGAATAGCCCTAGTTCATTCTTAGGCGACCCAACCTCGCAGGCTTTCTTAGTTTGTCCCTTTTTAGAGATTTTAACTTTTTGTGTCGTACTCTTTCAAGTCTAGTTTACTTTTTATAGTGAAAGTGTGATAATTGAATACAGCTCTAGTAAACGAAAATGTGGCACTTGAAAATTGCATGAACAATCTTGCAGTCACAAATGTTCTGCATTTTATTTAGAGGGAAATTTATTTTTTAAATTTTCTGTGAGGATGGTTGAGTATGATGCGGGCTGCTATGACAGTGAGGCATCATGTGAATTATTGGTCTTCAAGAACTTTTACACCTCCTTTTCACCTTTCCACATTGTTCCATTTTTGATAACTTCCATGTTTCTATATTGCGTATTAGACTCCTTAATTCTGTAAGATATGTCTAGTATCATAATTGTTTACATGTTTGCTCTAGACTTTTACTTTGCACTATCCATTTTTCTTAACAGGAATTGATAGAAGAGATCGAGTGCATGAAAATGAAAGACGAAACCCTGACATCCACCTTACAGTGCCTACAACAAGAGCAGATGACGTTAGCAGAGAGTAATAAGGTATAGAATGTAAATCCTTGTGACACATTCACTGCTTTTCATTACTGGTCTCTTTTGTCTCATACTGAAGATGAAAAGTAGCGCGTCAAAGATTATTGGTCAAATCCAGCACCGCTCGTAGTTTAATCGAGATTTGGCTTGTCTGCCAGATTTTTTAGCCCGCTGGCGCTTATTCGATTTATTGAGTCCCGTCAGTTTGCATTAAACCTCGGCGTGTAAGCCTTCGTAGTTTGCTAGATTTTGCTTTCACTCATGTCTATAGCCTACATCTATGTTTCGACGTTGCTAGTTTAACCATAGGATAGGTATGGTACGGTTTTTGGAGGGCAGCTGGTTGCAAGTTTTTTCATTTGCATGAGCCCTGCAGTGCACTCAGTTCTATGACTCAGCTAGAACATTGAGAAAGTGGATCGTAACAAGTCATTCTTGAAGTGCCTTTTTCTATTTTTTCGCATTTTGTTTTGTATTCATTGAATTTTGATATCCGGTTTGGCCTTGGACGAATTCCAATATGCAAACAAATATTTGCATATTTGAGAAGGTTCTGAATGACTTTGATCAGCTGGGGTAATAACTGATTGCAAAGCGTATAGAGCCTGCTTTCAAAATAGGGATATGCACTACATAAATTAATGCAGTCATGATTATTATTATCATATTTGATATTTTAAAAATGAAGTAAAACAGAGTGATAGTGTATATCTTGTAATGATGTGTATTTGTCCCCCATTTTACAGAAACTGATTTCTGAGAAGTCTTCACTTCAAATGAAGGTAGAGGATTTGGAAGGAGAATCAGCTGATTGGAAAGAGGAGAAAGAAGCTCTTCTAGCAGAGTTTGGTTCAGCCAGTGACGCAGGGGAAGTGTCTAGAAAGCTTGAAGAGGAGAACAAAAAACTGCGGGAGAATCTAGACCAAGCAAACAAAGAAAAGACAGAAGCTGAGAGCAAACTTGAAGCTTTGCAGGATAAGTTTGAGCAGAAACAGGAGCAGGTAGAACTTCTGCAGACAGAGATTGGCAGACTACAAGACGAGGAGCAGAAGCGACATGAGCTCACTGAGCAGTTGGATGAAGCCAGGAAGAAACTCCAGGAGCTGCAGACAGAGGCAGATGCTAGGACCAGCGCTGACGGAGAGCTGGATCAGAGAGTGAAAGATCTCATGAAGGAGTTGGAGGATGTGCGGAGCTGCGCGGACAGTGCGAGAGTTGAGTATGATGAGAAGGTGAAGAACCTCACTGCTGATCTGGACAGAGTGAATCTGGAGAAAGAGGAGCTCTCTCAAAGCAGTAGCAACTTGTCTGCTCAACTGGAAGAAAGTAAAGCTGAACATTGTGAAAGTTTGAGGCTTCTAGAAGAAGCAAAATCTAAAGTATCAGAAGTTCAAGACAATGAAAACGAAAGTAAAGAGCATGCTCAAGGGGTGACAGATTCTGCGACAGTAAATGAGAAAAATCAATCTCAGATAGAAGCTCTCCAGGCTGAATTAGAGAAGGCTAGAGCTAAGTTGTCTGATTACGAAGCCAGTCTTGGAGAGGAAGTGAGCATCAATGTGATTCAAAACCTACAGCAGGAACTGACTGAGGCAAAAATGAAAATAAGTGAACTGGAAGCAGCCACATCTGAAATGAGATCCAGCAAAGAGAACCTTCTGGAGACTGATGCTGAAAGAGTAGAGGAGGCCAACACAGAGGAGAGCGGTGAGGCAACTTCTGACGCCCAAGAGCTGCCCCAACATTGTCAGACAGAGAAAATCCATCGACCTATTCAGGTTGTAAGTCACACCGTCAGCCCTGACGATGATTCAGAGGAGACACAGGCAACAGTGGAACAGTTAAGCAATCGAGTTGTTGAGCTCGAGGCAGATCGGAATCGTTTGAAAGCAGCTTTAGAAAAATTGGTGAGTCAGGCCCAAGCGGGCAGCGCACAGGACCAGCCTATGGAGGGAGGGGGAGATAACTACCCGACCATGCTTGCCAACGTTGAGGCTCATCGCCAGCATCTGGAGGAGAAGCTGGTGGTGCTGGGAGAGAAACACGAGACGCTCTCATTTGAACTAGAAGAGGTGAGTACGTCCTGTAGTTTCTGCTCATCAATGTTTTTCTGATTATATAAATTCAGCAGTCTCCGCCTAAGCGCATACCATACACCTCTCCTCTCAAACACACACTTTCGTCATATTATTTATGATGGGTTGTATTTTCCTTGATATCTATACTGCTAATCAGGTTAATATAAATGCACGCTCCGTATCAATGTACGCTGACAAGCCTTCTAAGCACTATACATTTAGGCAAAGACTGGAGTATAACAGCACTTAAACTGTGTAAATTTATTTTATACCATACAATGAGAGTTTTTCTCTCTTTGTGAGTCATGGATTAAATTCTTGTAATCGGGGGTGGGTTAAATTCTTAGACATGCGTGA
>JAUKPP010010673.1:2500-10603 GCA_032273245.1 Phyllaplysia taylori | reverse complement strand
TTGAGTTAACAATCGGCACTCATCCGGTCTCGATTTGAGTTAATAATCGGCACTCATCCGGTCTCGATTTGAGTTAATAATCGGCACTCATCCGGTTTCGATTTCAGTCAAACCATACTAAAATGTTATGATAGTAGTAGGGGGCGGCGGTCCACGAAAAGAGCCTACGTAATCAAAATAGAATGTTCTCTAGTCAACGTCATAGCATAGCAACAAAGTTTTAGACAGTATCAAAGGTGTGAAACGCTCCTTGACAACAGTGCATTACGAGCGTGGCCACAACTAAGCGCGGCCTCCCATTGACACTGCTTTTCTAGGCCGCGCTTCGATAGCACAGTGAGCGCTGTGGACATGGACTACGTCATGAGGACGCCAGGTACGCGTTTAGAGGCTTCGATGCTTATCTCATAAACCTTATAAATTCTCTGAGAGTATGGGCGTTGTGGAGAAAATAAATCAAAAGTTAGAACTTATGTTAATATGTCCTCTTATTGGTCCTTTCCATCGTTTCAGTTAAAGATATGATGCTTTTTGCTCAATTATGGCTATTTTAGATCTTGAGGGGATGTAATAATACCTTTATGGCACGATCTAGGAAAATAGGCACTCGTTTTTTTCGATTGTATTGGACTCGCAAGCTCGTAAATTATGATCGAAAAGAACGCGTGCCTATTTTCCAAGATCGTGCCATAAAATCATATTATGTTGAAAGCAAATTTCCGCACAATGTCTGGCAGACAAAAGTGCCCAAGAATACGTCACTTTTGCACTCCGTGATCTTTCCCATTGCACCTTTTCTGGTGCCGGAAAAATGCCCGAAACTAGGCTATAAATAGTCATTTTTAAATCTTTCGGAGTGAGCGAGGAAAGTTCTAGGACTCTTTGGTTTCTTTTGATTTTTTGTTTTACACCCTTTGCAGCGCTGTATGGTCATATAGTTCAAAGGGACATATCCCAGAAGAAAGACGCTGATGATCGTCTCCAAGCGGGATTGAATTCGATTCTTCGATATAATGCGAAGAGCCTAATCATTACACTACAAACGCCGATTCTAGGGCCGTGCGCAACCTTTGCGACACCTTGTTTTGCTTATGTAACTGCAGAGTATAAAGATACAGGCTGTATTTTGCAGGCATGTTTTTTAGTCACAAATACATTGACACCCTGAATTTTTCTGATATATTTGATAAAATTACAAATACATTTGCAACTGCATAATAACTTGATAAAACCCTGTGTTCTGGTGATATGTTACTTACTCCCATAACAGCGGAAAATGAGATGAGTGGTTGTGTATTGAGATTGTGCTGTGTCTTTATTTTCTCTACGTTAATCACATAATTGTACGGCTACTTAACATTATGGGCGCCCTTTATTATGCTTATACGTTTCTTGATTAAAACAGCTTTACACTCCGTCTCTTAAATGACCTTACAGTGTTGCAGGGGACGTAAAACTCGTAACCAAACAAAAAACCAGCTTTACAGTAACTTTGTAGTGTACAGTGCCTTTAATAGCACCCTGTATTTTTATGTCGTGTTATTTTTTTCATATACAAATTACTGTTGCACAACTGTAAGTGTAAGCCAATTACAAACAACTTCAGTGTAGAGTAAGGCCATGGTCGCCCTGTACTTGCTACTGTATATATATAAACAAACCCAAATAGCTGCCCAGTAGCTTTACAGAAAAAAGTATTTGTTGGTGTTGCCGATCAGGGACTTATATGGGTTATGCACCGTTTAAGTAGCCTTTACAACCTACAGAGCCATGGCAGTCTAGCTCTTTACCCCGGGAGTGGAGAGAGTTAAAATTGGTCCCTTAATACTGCAAATGTGCAAGGCAGTCTTAAGACCTCTCCGATACAACACTTGAACATGACGGTTGCAGCCATTGACTCAGAGACAGAACCATGAGGTGTATGTCACATCATTTTAATGTTGCCTTGATGCAGTAACTTAAGTGAAATAATTCACAAAGTTTGCCACAACACTGGCTGCAGAAAAAAGTATAAAAAAACCGAGCTGTAAAGTAAGTTCAAGGCCACACTTGGCGCCGTGTCGTTGTGTCCATCAGAGAAATAGATCCACACTGAACAAAATATACTATGCACAACAAATACGAATGACGAAATTCCAACAAAGCATACCATAATACCTTCATTACGTATTTATTTGCGTGTCGAACGAAACAACAGCAACATCAAAAGCAAACAAACGTGGGTTACGTTGATTGCTTTCCACTGAGCGGAGGTCAGAGTTAGCAGAGAGCCTTTATATTGAGAGGAGAAACAGTCTGTGAGTATCGCACATTGTGATCGTGGCCGTGGATTACAATAACCAAGCGCGGATACATTCACATTTGCCACAATTTCTTTTGTTATTCACACTTCGATTATTTGACCCAGATTCGCGCTTAGAGGCTCTCTGGTGTTAGGACCAACAAAGATACGTTTGCTTAGGTTTGGTTACCAGTTTTACGTCCCCTGCAAAAATGAAAGGTAATTTAAGAGACAGGCTACTTCGACTCTGCCTGTGAGGGCCAACCCGGGCTGAGTGGCTGTATGCATGAAACTTCCACATGGTGTTAGTACACTAGGATGTAGAAATGCTGCATTAACAGGCCGTACTCACACTTGCTCACAAAATCGCTCGCAGGCGGGGAGGGTTTAGTTTAAGCACAAAATTATGTACTGGCGGGGTGAATTTAGTTGAAAATTACCCACGTATCGAAACTACGCTTTCATGGAATGGAGCATTTAATCGAAAAAACGGCCGACTAGCATTGTGCATCCCACCCTAGAACAGAGCAGTAGCTGAGTGCTCTGAGGTGGCGAGTGATAACGCAGAAGAGTAGAATTCGAAGAAATTTCGGGCGGTGTCAGTAACAATAAGCTCGTCATGAGGCGAAGGGGCGAAAATGTAAAAATTATAATAATGACTTGGTTGTCATTGATAAATATTTGTAACTCAATAGCTACTTTCTAAATGTTCTTATTTAGAATTATATCAGAAGGTTTTGATTACAATGGGATAAGAAATTCAAACTTAATACACGTTCCACTCTGGGTTAATGTCTTGATAGATACAAATTTGTGATTTCTTGTTTGGAGTTAGAAAGCAATGGATGTTTCTGGGGGAATCGAATCAATAAAGTCGTCCTTTTGAATTGATCGGGCTAAATTCAATTAACAAATTCACTCCATGCTATCTTTGTTTCTAAACCAGTTCACATTACCACCATCTATCAAATTCTAATGCCAAGTTGTGATTGAGTTTTGGATTGCGCTTTTCTTGTTGTCCTCAGTTGGAATTGTCTATGAAATGCAGGCGCGCGTTCTGCTTTGTAAGCACACAAGACGCACCTGGTAAATGCAAGATTGGCGTCCCTTCTGCGCGCTAAAAATTGGGTTCTGTTAACGCAATTTAGTGCTGTCAAGCAGTGTGTTAAAATATTCGGTTGATTTTGGTATGCTTCCCAGAAACTTGAGAATGTTTCTGAATGACTTGGTCTGCTGGGGGTAATGATAGATTGTAAAGCGCATGGAGCTTGGTTTCGAGCGGGGAAATGCGCTATATAAATGCAATCTATTATCATTAATATTCCCCCCGCCTGACATACCTGAGCGCATCCTCCTGACTGGTGCGCGGTGCCGTGGTAGCTGCTGAGGTACGAGTCATCTCTCTCGCCACACGCCCTCTGGTGGCATTCGAAATACCCAAACAAATGAAGTAAGATATAGAGACAGATAAATCGATGGATATAGATAGATAGATAGATAGATAAATAGATAGATAGATAGATAGATACTCGTAGAAAGACAGACAGGTAGATAGATACATAGATAGATAGATAGATAAATAGGTCGATATAGAGAAAGACGGACATATAGATAGGTAATCTGCAGAACAACAGGCAGACAGATAGAAAGAATACATCCGACGTCTCTATAAAAAAAATGAACAAAGATCGTTAAAGAAAATTGTTTTTGCCCAGTACATGTATAATGAGGGCCACTGCACAGCCACTGAACCATTCTCTAATGTAGTGTTGTATCATGCCTACACTTGTGGTTTTATGACTGTCAGATACTATGTTCATTGTATTGATTTTTTCCCCCAGTTTTACGTCCCCCCTGCAACACTGTAAGGTCATTTAAGAGACGGGCTACTTCGACCCTGCCTGTCAGGGCCAACCTGGGCTAACCCGGGCTGAGCGGAAAAAAGCCAATAGAGCCTACTTTCGAGAGGGGAAAACCGCTATATAAATGTAATCTGTTATTACTATTATTATTATGATTATTATGATTATTATTATTATTATTATCATTATCATCATTATTATTATTATTATAACTGGCATTTATCGGGATGTCGTCCCTCAGCTCTCCAGGGTGGGAACTGAATCGACTCAGCAGAAGTCACCCCGCTTTTTCAATACTTTTACAGCGCTTCATCGGACGCCAGACAAACATCCCCCCAATAAAAAAAACCCAACAACCCCCAAAACCCCAACCCAATAAATCAAACTCACTCCCAAACAAACAACATCAAAACCCGAGACATCAAAACACATCATGGGGCCAGAGTTTGCTCTCTCAGTCTTTTCTCCTACGGAACCACTAACCGGAAGTGGTCTAGCCATCTTGTAATGGTCTATGTCTCTGTGTGACGTTGTTTGTGTATGTCGGTCCTCGGGGGCCATCCGGTGCGGCGGATACAACCGGTCTTTTTGGCACTTCCGGCAAGGCATTCTGAAAATTTCTGTTATGAAAAAACCCGTCTACCTGGTACTTCCGGTGGAACATTCTGAGAGTTTCATTTTTTATAAAGAAGCGTCTCAGAGATGTTTTTGGTTGGACATTTTGAAAGTTTCATTTAAGGGAAAGAACACGAAAACCTCGCAGGTAGTAGGTACTTTTCGTTTGATTGGAACAAAAATAAGGTGTGTGTCTATTCTTTTTTAAAGATTATTTTGAATAAACACAAAAGAACTTTTATCCAAATACCGGTACAATGTGTTCCTCTTGATCGAGGCTTACAAACACTATGTATTCTATTTAAAGTTTAAATACGCCAAACTGAATACATTACAAGAACCATAATATCTGAATACTTAACTGATAGTAACGGCTTCTTGCTTCGTAAAATAAGTAAAGAATCCCAGAGGTTCACTCCCATTTAATCATAATAATAGAAATATCAGCGGGATTGCTACTCCTGCGGAGAGGGTACACAAGGGGATCCACACGGATTCAATGGAGTCGGGTGTACACAATATGATGCACTGGTTTAGTGTGGTGGTTTTTGTTAATTTTAAGGTCACTACATCATATAACAAAAAAATGCTAGTGAGATTGAGACTCCAACGGAGAGTGTGCACATAGTAAACAATTCAAAAGTAAAGAGACATCATATTGAAATGAGGGAAGAATAATTTTTTCTGCAGGCAGAGGAAAGCTCTTTTTTTACGACCATACAGGCTCTTAAGCCTCTTTTTACTTAAACGAGGCAGCAAACAGGCTTCTATCAAATATTTACAGTGATGGAATTGCAGTTTGGATTTGATTTTCATGTGCTGCCATACCTGTCATCTCGGTCCACCCGTTCTCTCTCGTACTTCCGGTCATCTGGGTACTCTCGTTCATTACGATACATCCGGTCATCCTGGTACTTCCGGTTATTTTGGTGCTTCCTGTCGTCCGAGCTCTTCCCAAGACACTTTCGATGTCGCTGGTCCATCTGGGTATTCGGAGGAGAAGAAAAGCTTACCGTTTGTGTTTTTTTTCTTTTTCACTCTTTAAAACACATGTAAGATCATTTAAATATTTGTCTAGTCTGCTTTATAAGGTCATGCTGATAGAAAAGCCATTTTGAAAAGAAGAAGTTAGAGGAAATGTTTTAAGACCCTTCGCCTTTTTGGGTCACGGCTTCAAAGCAGTACACTCGTATAGCAAAGAAAAGAACCGATAGAAACCACAGTGAGGCAATAAAATGAATAACATCAGTCAAATTCTGGTTTAATGTCTTACGAAGCAGAAAGCTGTTTCTCATTCTTTTAAAATTAGAAATTGACGGATGTTTCTGGGAGTATCAAAGTAATGAAGTTTTTTTTTTTTACTTGAATGGATTTACAGCAAATCGCCAATCCACTGCTCGCTATCCCTTTTGTTATAGCAATCCACGTTACCAGTTTCTGCCAACTTTATTTTTACAAGTTCTGATTGAGCTTTGGATTGGTATTTTCTGGCTTTGTCCACTTGGAATTTTCTCAGAACTGCAAGAACACGAGGTGCTTTGAAATCGCACAAGAGGCATTAGTGCTTCATTCGCAATTTGACTTAGCGTCACGTAGACGCGCTAAAATTCAGGGCCTGTTTGCGCGCATCGCTGATGACAGGCAGTGAGTTCATGGAATCTCTTAATTTTGGCACAGGAAAAAACTTAAATAGATGAGGATTAATTGACAGCAAACAAAATGCTTCTATTTCTTACAATCTTTGAGATATTTCAGTTTAGAATCGATCAATAAAAAACCCCAGCCACCCTGTAAATCTAGCCTTGTGTCACAGGGCGCTTCATAATACAGGGGGATTAAAATTAAGGACCTGATTTTATAGTGCAATATTTTGATCAGGAAGTTCAAGGAAAAACTGAACTATAAGCAAAGAGCTTATAATTTCATAAAGAGATGCAAGCTCGGTCTGGATTAGTAAGCGGAAAGAGAAAGAAAAATGTATACGCAAAAGAGTAACAAAATTCCTACTCTAGCGTGTTGCTACGTCATAAGAGAGTAAAAAACTAGAATCATGACGTGGTTGATATGAATCAATGTTTATCGCTAATTTTTAGGTTTTAGGTTAATGATAGTTTTGATGAGGTTTTCTGTTAGCTTGTGCACTCTTAAATAAGTATGTGTCTTGTTCTTTTTATCTGGTAGTTATTAAGACGTATTTATTTATAGAGCTAGAAGCCAGCTTTTTTTCTCGCCATTTTGGCTTGGACCATAGCAGGGTGGAGCCGAACACCACGGGACCTCGTCGGATAGGCGCCACGGTTGAAGAAACGCGATAGGAGTTGCGTCATAAAGGGAGGTAAGTTTTGGCTCTCGCTACTCCTTCTCTCCGCTATAAGTCACACGTATTGTGCTCACAATCAAGTTTTATTTTGTCTTACAAGTGTTCAATGTGGCAACCAGCGGCAGCACGGGCAATGTCAAATTGAGAGAGTTGATCCCTGCTATGGTAACATGTCTGGGATGAATGTTCTAAGTCGTATGGTCTTGCCCGTGCAGCTGGTGGTGACCACATCAAACACTTGTAAGACAGGAAATAAAATTTGGTTGATTTTTTACTCCTTTTCTTAATGGCAGTTGCATGTTACCAAAAGTGTTGAATTTCTCTTTAATGTTGCTGTTTTCAGATTCCTAAATACATTTCCACCAGCTTGATACCACACAAAAAACCCACAAAAAAAACAACAACGTTTGGTTGTAAGTACAATGCCTATGACTTAGCTCGAGTTTTCTATTGCTTTTCCTATAAAAAAGAAACTGCGCTGTAAAATCGGGTAATTTATTTTTAATCAGCCTGTGTACATCCGCTTGCCTCTTTGCGTGACGTATGATGTCTGCTGTGTTTCTCATGCTGCTGGTCTTCCGTGTACTTCCGGCCTTCACGACACTTACAATCTTTGCCTTTGCGGTGCATCCGGGAACTCTGGGGGAAATAGAGGAACAATGAGGAGAGCTTAGGAATCATGGGCCTGGTGACTTCCATAATATTTCGTTTGGCTTCCAATGTTACGCCCGTTTCAACACTATAACACCATGAGGGCTGCGTCGACACTGTCTGTCAGGGCCAACCCAGGCTGAGAGGGAAGAATCCCAGCAGAAAAACACCCATCGTCCGCACGTTGGATCGAACTCGGGGGCTTCCACGTGATAGGTCTTTTCGGGATAACTTTTGATAGAATAGACGAATTCATACAAAGTTTTGACTCAACTTCAATTAGTCTTTATAAAACCCATAGCAGTTAATAAGTGGATTTCTGTCCGGCAACGCACGAAACATAAGTCACCGGCGTCTGTGGTGTAATGGTTAGG
>JAUKPP010010562.1:0-11877 GCA_032273245.1 Phyllaplysia taylori | reverse complement strand
CCCCCCCCCCGCCCAGTTTTTTAGTGGGTTTTCTTTTTTTTTTTTACTATTTATAGGTTGTTGTTTTTTACTATTTATAGTTTTAATTTGAACGTTTGAGTCTTGTGCGTTAATATTCTGAGAGACTTTTCTCTTCAGTGATTCATGAGTTGCAAGTTGTTGGAATGCAGCTGATCAGTCATATAAGCCTAGGCCCTTATAGTGTTCATTACAGCATATTATAATGACAGTGATCAATTTTCCCCTATGCAAAGGAATACTCTGCTGAAACACTTTGGCAACCAGGGATTATGTTAATACAAAAGAGAAAGGAGAGGGGGGGGGGGTTTGATTAGCCACTCAAAAGACATTTCAGTTTGGTGTATTTTGGAATTGTAATGTACGTGAAAAGAGGGTAACTGCCTAATTTGCATTGTAAAACCAACTACAGTGGAACCCGCATATCCTGATGTCTGTTAAGTCAACATGATTTGGAGTTCCCAACTCTTTCTTTATTTACTACACTGACAGCCCCTAAATTGACGTTCTCTTTACTTGACGTGATTTCAATAGTCCCGGCAATGTCAACTTTTGCGGGTTCTACTGTATAGCCTACGTTTGACTGGAGTGCACCTTTGTATGGCTTGGTTTAGGCAGAGACTACTGTGTATAGCTTTTTTAGAAACTGCAGCAACGTCACTTGTTTATCATTATTGTTATATATGCTTTGATTATGTTATTTTTCACCATTCCCAAGTTTTAGCCATGATTTGTCCACAACTTATCTCCAGAGTGCTCAACTTTTTCTTTTTCAACACTTCTGTCTTGGATGCGGCGACAGATAAAAGATTTGTGAAGTGAATTTTCCCAAAATTCAGGCCAAATCCAATTCATATACAGTCTATTTCACCTTAAACGATTGTTATGAATTTATGTGGTTCCTATGTTGATCCCAATGAAATTAATCTCTTTAGAACAAATTTCAGCATTTTGATATAGGCCTACATATATATATAAATCTTTGAAATTGAAAATGTTCTTAAAAAACGCATACTGAAAAGATAGATGTAGAATTTGTCTTAATCATCATCATAGCTTGTTCTCTCTTTGTCAAAAAAAATGAAAATTATGCACGTGATGTCAGGTGGCCTATGACATTGATAAAGAGCCTGTGCATTAGAAATGAAATATGTTGCAAGACTTTTTTAAATCCTAAAGCACAAATATGTGATTATGTTTTCGTGACTATTCACTAGCCAAAATAGGATCGCCATATAGTCAAGGACATTAACCCAAAAACTGAGCTCCGCCATCTGTCCTCTGAAGTGACAATTGTAAAATAGGATATTTACTAAAAACATGATCTTTGTAGTAGCATTAAATCCTGCTTCTAAATACAATGCAACATATATGTACATACTTTGAAATGGTGGTGGGTTCCTCCCCAAAGCAATTAGCTTTTTCCATGCCCCTTTCAGGCTGGGGGGTGTCTTTCAGTCCCAGTTAATGTTGATAGTCTAGTGGTTAGGTTGCCGGCCTCGTAGTCATAATATTGCGGGTTTAAATCCTGGCTTGGTCCTATATTGTGTCTTTGGAAAAGGCACTTTACACAACTTTTTCTCACTTAATCCAAGTATAAGTGGGTACCAATCATACATAGCAAAAGATCTTGTCAATATGTTAGTGTTTAAGTAGGCCTGCTTCTTAAATGGCAGCTTGCACTGTATGCTTCCAAGGAGGTTAAAAATGTTTCTGAACACTTTGTGGTCATTCTGTGCCGACCCAAATTTGACGATGCAGTCAATCGGTGCCTATGTGCGCCAGGCCAAAGAAGCCCGATCACTCCATGTTGGCTGTGCGTCACCCATAAGGTTCTTTGACCTTCTAGCTGTGTGATTACAAAGTGTTAATGACTTTGGTCTACGGCTAATAGTTGATTGTAAAATGCATAGAGCCGGCTTTCGAGCAGGACCGCTGTATAAAGGCATGAGCAATCCATTATTATTATTATGCTCGGGACTGTTTTCAACTGAACTTTTTGTTAAATTCTGATGTTAGCTCCATTTAACAGTGTGTTGGCAAATTGTGTCATGAAATTTTCAGTTTCAAATCCAGTTAACATGGGTTGTTGGCTTTGGCCTAATGTCTTCTGCAACACTCTAAGGTCATTTAAGAGGCAGGCTATTTCACCCAGACGGAGGATAAGGCTGCCCCAGCAGAAAAACAAACTCGATCAAACTGCCCCACATGGGCCTCAAACTCACGTCCTCTGCGGGAAAGGTGAAGAGCCTAAGCACTACACCATGTGTGCTGGTATGTAACTAACAGTAGTTCTATTGTCGTGGCCTGTAGCACAAGCTATGGAAATGACACTGATGTTTTTGTTACAGTTTTACGTCCCCTGCAACACTGTAAGGTCATTTAAGAGACGGGCTACTTCGACCCTGCCTGTCAGGGCCAACCCGGGCTGAGAGGGAAAAAACCCCAGATCGTCCACGATTGGGGATCAAACTGGGGTCTTCCGCATGAGAGGCGAAGAGCCAACCATGACACCACAGCGCCGGTGACACTGATGTGGAGATCAACAGGACGCATTTTCGTTTTTGGGGTTTTAGTGTTGTTGTTTTTCCTTGCTATGGACAGTCAATTACAGCTGTTGCTGATTGCCAACAGCTTTTGACAACCACCACCCACCCCACCCCGTAGAAGTCGGTGTTAATCATGAAACAATTGTCTTTGTGTAACTTATGTTGGTCCATGTGGAGTTTTTCAACTCATGGCCGTAACTGTAAAACTTTGGTTTTCTGTTTCCTTCTGTATCAGGTGATGCCCTGGCAGTAACTCTGAAACGCATCACCGACGAGTGGAACATCACAGAGCGCATCATCTCACTGATTTCCAACGGAACAGACAACACGGTGACGGCTGCCACGCTGAGCACGGGCTGGGAACACCTGGCCTGCTTCGGCCACACTTTGAACCAGGTGATAAACAATGCGCTCAAGTCTGTGGCCGAGATTGTCCGAATCCAGAAGAAGACAAGCGACGCGGTTGGATACTTCGAGACGTGTGTGAAAGCCTCGGACACTCTGTCAGCCGTTCAGCAGCAACACAACCTACCGGTGCATAAGCTGAAGCAGGAAAACCCCAAGTTCTGGAACTCGACGTACAACATGTTTGTGCGTATGGTGGAGCAGTACGAGGCTGTGAACACCGTCCTCTGCTTCCTCAGTAAAGATCACATGTGTCTCTGTGACGACGAGGTGGAACTCATCCGCAGCGTCATTGAGGTTCTCAAACCTTTCGAGGCGGCCACGCAGGAAATCTGTACGTCGGGCTACACCTTCATGTCAAAGGTCATCCCCATCGCCACCCTGCTCCAGCAGGTCACAGCGTCGGGCATGGCTCCGCTGTCCGGCCCGCAGTCGGCTCTCAAGAGTGCTCTTTTGCAGCAGATGCAACAACAGTTCTCCAATTTTGAAAACTCTTACACTCTCGCCGTGGCGACACTTCTTGACCCACGCTTCAAGCGTCATGCGTTCACAGACATGGCCGCTCTCGAGTCAGCGCAGCACCGCCTGCTAGGGGAAATCACTCAGACTGTCCAGTCTTCAGAACTGACGTCAAACGGGGACAATAACTACGCCAACGACAACGCCTCGTCCTTCTGGAACATGTTTGACCGCAAAGTCTCAGAGGCGGGCGCCATGAAAAACACGACCTCCGAGGCTGAGAACGAAAGCCGACGCTACTTCAAGGAGGCCAACATTCCCCGCAAAGCAGATCCGCTGCAGTGGTGGAAACTAAACGAGGTGCAGTTCCCTCACCTCAAAATTCTGGCCCAGAAATACTTGTGTATCCCAGCGACGAGTGTGAGCTCGGACAGACTCTTCACCAAACAGGGCGATCTGGTGGAGATGAAGCGGGACATGATCAAGCCCAACCAGCTACACACAATCCTTTTTCTCAACAAGAATTTGGCCTAACTTGTCTTTGATTCAGCATTGGAGAAGAACGTGCGTCCAAAGAAGTTAGTCGCTATTTCCTTTTTGAAGCATTCAGAGTTCTTTTCGTAGTGTTCTCTCTATTCCTTCTCCTTTTCCTTTTTGCTGTCGTCCTTTATTTTATTTATTTCTTTTGTAGATGAGGCATGATTATTTTTAGACAGTTTGTTTTGTTTGGAAGTTAAAGTGGAGTTGTGTTGGAGAACTCTGAAGCTAACTTACGTTATACCTGCAAGATGAATGAGTGGTGAAAAGTCTTCTGAAGAATTGTTGTAAGAATGAAAAGTATGAAGTAAAGGAGAAAGTGGCTTGTTTTTGGGTTTTTTAGTTTTGCTTTACCATTGTCTTCTCCTTTTTTTTCTCCCTTTCTTTTTGGTAAATTAAGATTCCAGAGTTGTTTGATAGAGGAGATGTGATCCAGTGCCAATGTTCAAGTTTTTGGGCAGAAAATGCATGCAAGTTGTTGTTTTTATTGTTTGAAAATTAGTGGAAAGAAAGAGATGAAGAGAGTTTGCATTGTGTAAGCTGCTTGTCCTTGAACTTGGATAAAGATTCAGCATTAATTCTGTGAATATATTATGACTAGTAATTATTTTTGCAATCTGGATTGTGTATGCCACTCATTAACTCATTACAATTAATGTGTGAAGAATATATTTTGTAGACCTATATATATTTTTATTGACAAATGCAAATTTTATTGTCATCTTCTTCACCATCGCAGTTCATGGTGGGGCAAATGTCCTGGTATGGAATGTATTTTTCATCATTAGACGTGTACTTCATTTCAAATCACCAAAGTTACCAACTTGAATTACGACTTAACTTAAATAGGAAAATAACTCAAATGTATATATTTTCCTATAGGCATTTGGTGCATTTTGTTGGTGAATCTGAAGAAAAACAAAATTAGACAAATCTGTTTTGGAGGAGACTTCACCATTGCCGTGTACAGAGTTGCTAACCCTCACGATTTTATCGTGAGTCTTGTGGATTCCATAGTAGAGCGGCGATAATCCGACATTCACTTACCCGACTCAATCAGTGGGGACAAAAAAATTTCCTCTATTTATGTCTCGATAACCCGACATAGGTTAAGAGGGAACAAATATGATAATTACATGTATGTATAGGAAAAACTGTTCGATAATCCGACATCAATTATTAGATTCTTGGGCAGTTACAACTGGTTACACTATAAGGTCGCCACACCAAGAAAAGATAAAACACTAAAAACCAGATGTAATGCTGAGATCGGAAAATGGCAGACGAGGGTGTCGGATTATTGGCGCTCTACTGTAAATGAATCTCCAACTCTCATAAAAAGATTTTGAACTCTCACAATTGTTTTTAACTTGGTTTTCTGTGGGGGAAAATTTTTGTAGGGCAAATGTAGGTCATTTGACTTCTCGGCCAGCTAGTGGAAGTAAAAGACAATGTAAATTGACGCATTATTTCTCAAGTCAGGTTTTAACATGTAAACTGCGGTGATTTCAAGATGATTTCACCTGTGTCTGTGAGCCATGAATACACACTGAATGTCATGCCGGTTGTTTTTGCCGTTGAGAGCATTGAAGTTGAATGTTAATGACCTTTGTTGGCAGAACAATGTGGTCTTATGTCTTAGTTTCACACATTGTTGGCTATTACAAAGGCGCGAATAGACTATTATTTTCTTTGAAGTATTCGCCTATTTGTTGGCAGAACAATGTGGTCTTTTGTCTTAGTTCACATATTGCTGGTGCTATTACAAAGGGGCGAATAGACTATTATTTTCTTTGTAGTATTTGCCCCTTTGCCAATCGACCAGCGACATATTGATCATGCCTGTTGTCTTTGTAATCCATTGTTACACTTTAGGTCTTCCATTTTCATCAATAAGGTATTCCAGTACCGGTACCTCTATCTACTTTGCGTTTGTACATTTTCCATCGATTATATTGTCTGAATTTTTGTGAATGTATTATTGCATCGTGATTGCATTTCTTATTCTGCTGTTTGGTTTTTGTGATTTTTTTGTGTTTTGTCAAGCGAGGTGGGAGAATAAAATGGGCATGTCAATAGCATTAAGTGGACTGAGAATACCAGAATAGCTTTTATAAATGATAAGGCAAGCTGATATGATTTCTGCCTTGTCCAGGAATAAAAGTTTTCAGGCCAATGCCTGAGGTTAGGCTGTTGAAAATTGTCTGGCTTCTAACGGAGATAGAAATTAAGCTAGAATTGTACAATTTTTCAGGGGAGGGTTGGGGGTAGGATTCCGTGCCCATCCGCACATTAATAGATGTTTAGGCTTTTTTTTTTTTTTATCAGCAGCCACTTTAACCGTGCTTGTTACCTGGTCTGAACCGGTGTTGTGGTGTAATGTTTGGCTCTGATTCACTTGTCATGCTGCAGACCTGAGTTCGATCCCGAGCACGGATGATCTGAGCTTTTTCCCTCTCAGCCCAGGTTGGCCCTGACAGGCAGGGTTGACGTAGCCCATCTCTTAATTGACCTCACAGTGTTATAGGGGACGGAAAATTGGTAGCAAAAAAACCAAAACCTGGCTTGACATCTTGGCATTGGATTTTCTTGTAGGTCAGTTATAGGGCTCAATAGCTTTGGACACATTGCAAGGCTTTGGAAACAGAAAACACACTGAGGAGGGTTTTTTTCTTCTATTTTTCTCTTTCGAAGTTCTTTCTTCCTTTTACCAAATCTCAAGGGGATGGAGTCAGGCATTTCGAGATAAAGCAGTTGACAGTGATCCCACGTTACTGGGCTTTCATATTTCAAATGATGAAATTTAGTGTTTGACATAGAGCACCTACATGTTATAGTGGCTATGGTGGTCTTTTTTAGGGTTTTGGGGTTTGTTTGCTTTTATCTTAGCTACTTATCCCTGATAATTATGAAAGGAAGATGTATTCCTTGCATTCTTTTATTCTTTATAAGTTTCTTAACTTTGCTAAATCTTGTGGGGATTTTTAAGAACTGCATGTAGAATCTGGAGCAAGCACGTAAGCGGAACAACATTGTGACAGCTTTTAAGACAAAATGGTCGCCTTTTAAACACACCGGGCTAACCCTGTTCTCTGCTTATGTATGTTGGGTTACCTCGTTGTGCTTAAAAGTCATCAAATTAAAAGATTGATTCTTTTTTTATAGAATATTTCCTTGTGTTCATTTTAATGTAAAAAAAAAATTGATATTTGACAGTGGACAGCTGAGGTTCATCTATGGATTTGATTTTCAACCCTTAGTTGTTCTTTGTTGGAACATTGTATTGCATTCATCAAATAAAGCCATGTTATTATTATTACAAAAATATATAAATATAATTATATGCCTCAGTTCAGTCATTTTCTTGTATTGTAGGTTGTTTTGTGTCTAGATTTCTTCTTTTTTTTTTTTTTTTTTCTTTGGTGTTTTTTCCTTTGTAGGCCTTCTTGTATAAAGGCGAGCACAAAAGGGACAGGACAACGTCTTTTACTTTTCTGTGCAAAACTTCAGCTAGAAACATTTTCAAAGGTTTACAAGGAATTTAGGAATTTTCAGCATTTTCATTAACAAACAACTTTGCCTGATGTGGCTCTTCGTGACAGTGAAGTGCCTGCTGACGCAGCACACAAATGGCAAATCTCAGGGAAACTTAAGCCTGCTTGACTGCTTAAGTGAAAGCCAAAACAAGAGCAGGTTAAAACAGCCAAGGTTGACACCTCTATAAATAACCCACTCCTTACTACTACATGTACAAGTCATCTGTTGCTTATATGGCCTTACAGTGTTATAAAGAGCTTAACCACCCCACTTCCTGTTTACCGGCGCTGTGGTGTAATGGATAGGCTCTTCGCCTGTCATGCGGAAGACCACGGTTCGATCCCTGGGCGCGGACGATCTGGGTTATTTTCTACTGGGATTTTTTCCCTCTCAGTCCGGGTTGGCTCTGACAGGCAGGGTCGAAGTAGCCCGTCTCTTAAATGACCTTACAGTGTTGCAGGGGACGTACAACTGGTAACCAAAGAAGAAAAAAAAACAGATGCTTCACACAATCACATACACGCACATAGGTACATGTAGAACAGTTACATTATATTATCTTCGACCGGCGCTGTTGTGTAATGGTACAGTGTGTGGTAATGGTAAAAAGGCTCTTTGCTTGTCATGCGGAGGACCCGAGTTCGACCCCAATCGCGGACGATCAGGGTTTTTTCCCTCTCAGCCCGATTATGCAAATTTTAGTCTTTCTCTTAAATGACACTTTGCAGGGGGCGTAAAACTAGTAACCAAACCAAACCTATTATCTTCGAATAATATTTTTCTCTCTACTGATCTCCTATCACTGACATTCTTTCTTTCCTCGATTCTCCTTTACCTTTACCGGCTGTCTCACTCATCTTTCTTTCCCATGTTTTTCTCTCACTCTCTCTCTCTTTCTCCCACTGTCTCTATCTCTGGTTGTTTTTTAGTTCTCTTTGGAATCTGCGTATTTTTTTTATTTCCTGGGGAGGGGGGGGGGGGGTGCTCCGAGCTTCCGGTACTGACACATCCAAAAGCCGTGCCAGAAGATGAGTGCAACTAAACAGGGAAACATGGGCTTAATACATTTAATTACGTAGCCTTACGTAGTACTTGTTTTTGTTTTAAATTGTAAAAAGGAAAGAAAAAAATTGCATTAAACTCAAGGGAAATAACTGCGAAAGGGGAAGGTACAGGTGATTTCAATAGGTCTACTTAGTTCAGTCCCTTTTCTTCGATACCTAGCGGATATTAGTTTTGAGAGACAACAATGATCGATGTACTGTAGGAGAATACATTTCATATTACCGGGCACACATAAATTGTACAATTCTGAAAATTAGAATTGTCAAACAAGACATAGAATGAGGAAAACCAGTAAGAAAGAATTAAAGTCATTGTTGCAGGAATGGATGACGGGATTAAAACTTAGATCCCAACCGTCCCTATTTGGGCTGTGCGGGGAACGGGAACTGTGGGACAGAAGTCGGGGAGAGAGATCAGAAAGGGAGAATGGAAAAGAATACACAGGCTAAAACAGCCAAAGATATTGACGCCACTATACGTGACTGACTGTAGACTGGAAAAGAATAAGAAAGAAGGCGGAGAGAGTGGGGGTGAATGGTAAGGGTGAAAAGGTTTCTTTCTCTCTACATGCATTGATATTATGTCGTCGCAGACAGGTTTGACAGTAACTTACTTGTGCATACTGCATAGGAAACTACTAGGATAACAAGGGACATAATCCAAATTACAATCATCTCTTGGCAGCAGCCATTTTTAAGTGTGTTGTCTCCCTTGTATAGAATGTGACTTTTTTCTCGACATTGGGTTGTCGTCTTAGACAGGTTGTCGTCTTAGAGAGTGATGATATATTGAAAAAAAATAGTTTGGGAGTCAATGGAAAGTGGTCCTCTTTATACAGGTGGTCGCTTGAGCAGGTTCAACTGTACAGTAGTCTACGCCTAAGGTCCCGGTGCTATTAATTCGGACCTGTGGCCACATAACAGACTAATAATAATCTGTGGCCACATGCATTAAACCCACGTACATTTAGTTGGTCGTACGGGCTAGTAGGTCGTAGCTACTACACCTTGGTGGATTATGGACCAATTTAACTTTCATTATGCACGGTGTAAGGCTCGTTAGTAGAGGTCACCCTCTGGCGTAAGTTTGTGGGAAACTTACACCGGGTGTAATAAAATTTACGCACGGTTTGATCCTATATATTAATTAGCATCTGCGTCTTTCTGTTCGGATTCGTCCCTCTGAGCCCGGGTTGGCCCTTAGAGTTAGAGTTGGAGTCTGTCTCCTAAATAGCTATACAGTGTTGCAAGGAGCTTAAAATGATAGCTAAAACAAACCTATCTCAAACTCTAATTGAACAGGCAGGAGGCTCAAAATTTTCTCTCCCAGGAAAAAAATACAGGGTGGGTTGTTTTTTTCATTGATTGATTCTAAACTAAAAATAACTCGAAGATGGTAAAAAAATAGAAATATTTTGTTTCTACAGATTAATCCTAATTTATTTAAGTTTCTTCTGGTACCAAAATCAACCGAATCCAAGAACCCATTGTGCGACGGTGCCAGTTTTCTCGAAGAGACCCCGATTTTTAGCGCACAGAAATGACGATAATATTGCATTTACCAGTGCATCTTGTGCGTTTACAAGGCAGTTCGCACGCTTGCAGCTCTCAGAAAATTCCAATTGAGCACAGAAAGAAAAACGCAATTCAAAACTTACTCAGAACTTGGTATAAAAATTTGGTAGAAACAGGTAGTGTTAACTGTTATGACAACAAAGATAGGAAGAGCTGGATTTCCGATGTGCATGATGCCCGATCAATGAAAAAGACGATTTCATTAATTTGATACCACCAGAGACATCCATCGCATTCTAGTCCCAAACGATAAAACACAAAATTCCTTTTCGTAAAATATTATGCCACAACTTGGTAGACATTGCTCCTTTTTTAAAAACAGTTTTAACAATCTTTTATTGCCTCGCAATGTTTTCTAGCAGTCCTTCTCTGTGGTGTATTGGTGCGTTCTTTTGACGCCATGATCTAAAAATGGCCTTGTTCCGTTAACTCCTTTCTCAAATGCCATCTCTATCAATATAATCTTATCAAGAATCTCAGACAAAACTTAAATGGCCAGAGAATGGTGTGCAGAAAACCGTTTACTTTTATCTTTTACCGTTTTAGAGTTATTTCAGTTTAGAATCAATAAATATAAAAAAATAATTTTAAAAAACACCCTGTACATTAAATTACATTTCTAGGCTATGCGAGTATATTTATGAGAAATACATGTACAAGTATATGAGGTAACAATAGTCCTTATAAAAGGGCAGAACAGTAGGTTTAACGTTTGTTTTACTGGTTTACAGTTTTACTTTTACGTCCCCTGCAACACTGTAAGGTCATAAGAGACGGGAAACTTCGATCCTGCCTGTCAGGGCCAACCCGGATTGAGAGAAACAAATCCAAGCAGAAAGACGCAGAATCTCCACATGGGAACCGAACTCAAGCGTATGTAATAGGCGAAGAGCATACCATTTACACCACAGGCGCTAGTGTCTACAGAGTGCATTGATACACACACACACACACGCGTATGCACACACGCACACACACATACATGTAAACACACACGCATGCACACACACATACTACATACACACACACAGAGAGAGAGAGAGAGAGAGTAAAAATACACAGCTCCAAATTCACGTTTTTATTAATGTGTAAAACAAACATCTCAATATGAAATAGAAAAGCATAAATTATCTTTAATACATACATAAAATGTACAGATCTTTGTTTCAATATAATATGTAACAATTTGAATAACAAATAGTAATTATAACTATACATATATTATTATGTAAGCCTTCATAAAGATTATTGCAGTATGTTTATATAGAACATTGCTTAATCTTGCAGTCATTTCCATCAACATTTTCACATCAATTTCGTAGCACCGGAAATGATATTATTTGTAATTTCACTTTAGTGTTTTTATCTACTCTGGTATTCAAACTATTGTCTGTCTATCCAATCTGTCAGTCTGGTTTTACAGTCTGATACATGCACACACACTCACACACACACACACACACACACATGCACACACACGCAAACAAACATACACAAACACACTCTCTCTCTCCTTTTATTTCTATTCAATGGTTTTTCCTGCTCCCTCTCTTTCTGTCTTTCTTCCTTCTTTGCCTTATTTCACACTCTTTTTCTCAACTAGTCTCACTCTCAATCTCTCTCCCTTTCTATAAGAGACATATAAATATACACTCATTCACTCTCATGCAAACACACATACACAAACACATGAACAACACATTTTCTCTGTCTCTTCGTTTTGACGTCTCACC
>JAUKPP010010452.1:0-18075 GCA_032273245.1 Phyllaplysia taylori | reverse complement strand
CTTCTTCTTCTTCTTCTTCTTCTTCTTCTTCTTCTTCTTCTTCTTCTTCTTCTTCTTCTTCTTCTTCTTCTTCTATTACTATTATTATTATTACTATTATTATTATATTACTATTAGTATTTGCCTCTTTTTATTCTAATTTTTTTTTTTTTGGGGGGGGGGGGGGTTAAGAAAAAAAACATATACTCGTAGGTCTTGTTAGCAAAGAAAAATAACTCGATTGTATGTGGTACTCCTTAAAAACCTGCTGATGTTTGAGAGCGAAAAGGGAGCGCAAGACGAGATAGAAAAAACAACCTGTAAGTGTTGTTAGCAAAGGGGAAGAGAATGTGGGTTTCCTTAAAAACACGGTTGCCATATAAAAGACCTGATCTAACAAAAGTCCGTCCCTGGGTTCCATAAATAGATGATCGAAGGGTCGCTGCTCTCTGCCTCATTTTTAATTGTCTTTTTCTTCCTTTTTGTTCTTCTTCTCTTTTCTTCTCTTTGCTTCATTATCTTTACCTTCAATTTTGTACTTTATGTTCAAGCGAAATATAACTTTGTACAAAAATCTCGAATAACTTTGCATTTGGACGTCTTTGGAATTCGCGGAGTTCTGTGTATCATGTATTGTGTAAAGTAAAATGGAGAAGATCTACATGTAATAACAGTGGCCAAGGGAATATGGATTCACGCAACAGTATTAATTGTGACAGGCGTTGATAGTTGAATTGTTTTTTTGCCTTCTAACATGTGGCTTGTTTAGATCACGAACATTTGCTGAACAAAAAGCGAAGACGTTTGCTATTATTCTCAGATGACCGTCTGTTATAATTATATCGTTTAAAGTTAGATGTTTATAGAGGCGCCAGCGTTGTTCTCACTCTTTCGACATTTGAGTCATTATCGATCTTGCAGGGACCACCACAGGTCTACGGAAATACTGGCTTCGTCCATATAAAAGGAGGAGTCGCAGGAGCAAAGTACAGTTGAACCTGCTTAAGCGACCACCTGTTCAAGACGACCTCCTGCACAAACGACCACTTTCTATTGACTCCCAAATTATATTTCTTCTATGTATTATTCCTCTCCAAGACGACCACCTGTCTAAAACGACCACTTTTTTTCTCGACATTGGGTGGTCGTCTCAGTCAGCTTTGACTGTATACCTAACCATTCACCAGCCACCCGGGGAGGAAGAGAACCACTGTAGGTATCAATCCCAAGTCAAGCTGTAGTTTCAACCCTCGTAAATCCTAGACTCGTGCGCGTGGAAAACTCATTCTACCCTAATTGAAAACAGAATCTTAAAAATTCTCACAATTTTGTACCTGTCAGAAAACGTATACACCTCTTTGAGGTAATTTCTAAATCTTACGGTTTGAAATGCTATTACTTGAAGACCCCCCCCCCCCTCCCCCCTCCCACAAGCACCCACACAAACACAAATTTTGCAAGGGCTCCAAAAAAGATCAAGTTTATTGGTCTGACTTCTGGGAAGGTTTACCTATCTCTTCCATGTTGAATTAGCAAAGGCGACGATTTATGAAACTTATCACTCTTTGTGGTTGTAATGATTATGTCAATAGATAGACGGCCATAATAATTCATCACTAAGTCAAGACCAAAGGTTTGGTTTTCTTTCCTTTGAGGTGGACGCGTCCTTGTTTGCCTGTATAGAGACATTATGGTGATGGATGGGGATAGAGATAGAGACGAATTAATAGCTAGTTAGAGTGAGATTTAGATAGAATGCGAGAGAGAGAGAGAGAGAGAGAGAGAGAGAGAGAGAGAGAGAGAGAGAGAGAGAGAAAGAATAGAGTGAGAAAGAGGTAGAGCATGAGCGGTAGAGGGGAGAAGAGAGAAATAGAGGTACGGAAGGAGAGAGCACAGAGAGATCGAAAAAGAGAAACATTGAGAGAAAGACTGAGAAATGTAAAGGGGGAGTAAGTTAGAAAGAGAAATAAGCAGGGATAGAGAGAGAACAAGAGACAGAAAGAGGAAGAGAGAAAGCACTGAGAGAGTGGAAGATAGAAATATTGAGAGAATGACAGAAAGATAAAGAGAGAGTGAAAGATAGAAGGAGAGATAGATAGAGATAGAATAAGCGAGGGACAGAAAGAACGAGAGGCAGTATAGAAAGAGCGGAAAATAGAAATATTGACAGAAATAAATAAATAAATAAAGAGAGAGCGAAATATCGAAAGAGAGATAGAGAGAGAAAGAATGAGGGACGGAAAGAAGGGGAAGGGGAGAGAAATATTGAGAGAAAGACAGAGAAATATATAGAGAGTAGCGAATGAGTCAGGGAGACAGAGCATAGAGACAGAGAGACCGGATGATAGAAATATTGAGAGAAATATAGAGAGCGATAGGTCAAACGAGAAATAAAAAAAGATAGAAAGAACGAGAGACAGAAAGAGAGAGAGAGAGAGAGAGAAAGAGAGAGAGAGAGTGTGAAAGAGAGAGAGAGAGAGAGAGGGGAAAGGAAGGACAGACCACAGCAAGTATCGGATGCATGGTCATATAAGGGTAAGCTACGAATCAGAGAGACAGAGCAGAGAGAGAGAGACCAGATGATAGAAATATTGAGAGAATAAAGAGAGTGAAAGGGCGAAAGAGACATATATATAAATAGAAAGAACGAGAGACAAAAAGATGGAGAAAGAGAGAGAAAGAAGGACAAACCACAGCAAGTATCGGACGCATGGTCATACAAGCGTAAGCTCCGAGTCAATTCTTTGAGCTAGGCTTGCTCTGATTGGGTGAGGCTTTAGCAGACTGTGTCAGCGACACACGAGCCGGTCGATACTGGACAAAAACAGAGACATCAGCTGACATGTAATGTCTTCTTTTGTAGTTTTCTTTATTGCCTTTTATCCCGTTAAATTCCATTGTCCTCCTCTTCCTTTTCTCAAGAGTCGTAAATGAGATGCACAATACGATCTTTTTGCTCGCTCCGTACGGCAGGTTTGATTTGGTTTTGATTGTTGGTTTTGACTTTGGTTTGGTAACCAGTTTTACGTCCCTTGCAACACTGTAAGATCATTTAAGAGACGGGCTACTTCGACCCTGCCTGTCAAGGCCAACCCGGACTGAGAGGGAAAACCCAGATCGTCCGCGACCGGTGATCGATCTAGGGTCTTTCCGCATGATAGGCAAAGAGCCTAACTATTACACCACAGCATCGGTTGGTGTTGACTAGTTTTCCGTGCTTTGCAACGCTGTAAGGTCATTTAAAAGACGGGTTACTTAAAACTGTTGGTAAAACAGTAAAAAATCCTGGTCTTTCCATAAACAACTAACTTTAAACTAACTACTCATAAAAGGATTACAAACAAGTTTGTAGATCATAAACCGATGCGTGTCGGCAAACACACGAACGGGTAATTTTAAAATGCGGACTGCTCAAACGGATAAAATAGCCAAAGAAACTGGCGCCTCAAAAAAAGTAACTTTGGCCTCCTCGAACCTGCCTGCCAGTCCAATCCAAGCTAATGGCACGACATCCCAGGAGAGACAAAGAGTGGGGCAGAGACGACATTCCAAGAGAGAGAGAGAGAGAGAGAGAGAGAGGTGGAGAGGGAGAGAGGGGCAAGACATATCCCAGGACAGACAGATAGAGAGAGGGGCAAGAAAAAAGAAATAGAGAGAAGATGAAAAGAAGGGTGATGGTCGAAGAATGAGTGATCGAGGAGAGAGGAGAGCCAATGCAAAGAAGAGAAAGAGAAAGAAAAATAAACAGGAAGGAAAGAATAGGGGGTGCGCAAAAATTAATTAAGAGAGACGTGAGGGGAAGAAAAAAAAGAAAAAAGCGAAAAAGAGACAGAAAGAAAGAGAGAGAGGATGAGGTCGCGTGGGAAAGCATGGCTAAAGAGAAAGTGAGAAACATCGCGTGGGCGAGGGTGAGAAAAAAAAACTGTGTGGCGAGGAGCGATGTATGAGAACAAGAACAAACAAAAGAGATAAGACTCAAAACTCGAAGCCTAATTGACAGCTCTGATGACAAACCACTCAGAAGACAATACAGATAAAAAAAAATTGTATCGTTCAATTAAAACTTCTTATTAAATCAATATCAGAATTTCGAAACGGAGGAAGTGTCATTGAAATCGCCAACGTGCTATTGTAGCTGTGCACACAATCCTCTTTGCTTTAAAAAAAAAAAAAAAAAAGATTTTAAAAAAATTGTATATTCTACTTCAAATCTTGTCGATGTATCAACATTTTCAGGTAAATTCCGCGTTAAGCATGATTGTTTTTTTACGTCCCTTGCAACGCTGTAAGGTCATTTTAGAGACGACTACGTACTTTCGACATTGCATGTGAAGGTCAATCAGGGCTGAGAGGGACACATCCCAATCCAAAAACGAAGATCGTTCGCACATGGGATCGAACTCGGGTCTTCTGCGTGTTAGACGAAAAGCCTAACCATTACACCACAGACGCTGGTTTCAGTGTTAGAAAAACTATGTCAGACTTAAAGTAGAACTTCTAGAATACTTAGCAAAAATTAGATGGATGAGACTGTATTAGAACGACAACGAACCATCCTGGTACCATTCAAGAAGTTCCAAAAAGTATAAAAAGTAATCAACCTTAACAAAAATACAGTCAAACGGAATGGTGGGCATCTAATTTTCTTTTTCAACCAAGCGTTCAAAGTGTGGACCTTGATGTAAACGTGCATAATGTGCCTGCAATGTTATAGCTTTTCGCAAAAGATATAGAACAGAAGCTCTCAAAGTCAGGCTATTAATATGTTGTCCAACAGAGGCATGAAGCTTGCGATTCTCCTGGGAAATTTCCCTCGTGGCAGTATTAGCCTCTGCGCCATCGCAGTTATATTTCCTGCCTTCAATAATTCATGGATGAATGCATCTCCTTTGCCATGTCATCTATGCAAATGATAAAAGTGAACAAAAAATATGAGGGTTTTCATTTTTATTTCATACACCCACTGTTCGAGTAGAAAAAAAGATGCAGATACAAAGAGCAGAGTAAAAGAACAAAGTTAAATGAGCGGAAAGGCTGCTGGCATGAGACATCAAATTATTTCCCGTCACCCTAGGGGGGACAATGCAAATCTCAAAAGAATAATAAATGCCTCATTCAAATTCAAGTAATTTCATAAAACCCTTAAAAAATTGACTATCTGGAACGTATGCTTAGACAGTGGGACGTGTTTGACAATAAACCTCCAGGACAAAAACTGTTTTCAAAAGATTAAATTGTAGAGTTTTGTTTGTGTTTTTAAAAAAATGAAAATTGAGTTGTATTTTTATGGAATCCCGTTCGCCATTATCACAATGACATCTGAAATGGATCAAAATATTATTGTTCAAATCCCATTGCTTCCCTTCTTTTTTTTTTTCTTTTTTATTCTTTTTTTCCTTTCAGTTTTTTTTTCTTTCTTTTTAAAAACTAATTGCTTTTCTTTTAGTAGAAACTGGATTATTTTTATTCAAAACCCATTTCCTTCATGGCGAAATTTAGTCAGTATCTCAAAACTTCCAAATGATTAGCAGGAGTGATATTGGAGACGGGGCAGGTTTCCTTAAATAGAATCTGCACTTGCATAGAGTGTTGACTTTCGGTTAGGAACTGTGGTAGCATGGGGTAAAGTATAATCTGCTCATAGATGGGATGGCTTAGTTTGACTTTCGTTGCTTATGAATGCTTTTTTAAGAGGCCGTTACAAGTACATTATGCGCTGTTTTGGATTTTGATTCAAAGCCAAGTATGATACTGTAAGAGTCATTTAAGAAGCGAAATCCGCGTACAAACAATAATTTTTGATAAAAAAGTGGATTCGAGCCAAGTGTTTTTCCTCTAAAAGTGGACTGATGAATTATAGTGCAAATTTTTACCCTGCTTCCAAAAACAAAAGCGCAAATATGCACCCCTCCCTCTAATGCACACATACACAATCCACACACATAAACACAAACACACACAAAATTAGAAACAAACGAACACAATTGCAAAAAAGTGCAGACTCAGATGTACGCAAATGACTGCCCCCATCACTCTCTCGATCTCTGTCGCTCTCATCACTCTCTCTCTCTCTCTCTCTCTCTCTCTCTCTCTCTCTCATGCACACGCAATACACACACACACACACAGACACACACACGTCTCCTCTCCCATGATTCTGCACCCACCTGTTTGAGCACTACTGGCACGACTTGCTTCTCTGAGCCTGTCCATTCTCTACTTCCTGCCCGCGAGAGTTTACCCACAGCTTCCAGATCGACCGAGGCTGCGCCAATCATGTCGGACATCAAAGGAACGTTTGTAGTGACCAGCAAGCGTCTATAGCCTCCAGCGGGCCAAGAATTGCATCGATTCTTCAGCGGTCTTCCTTGCAATCTCTTGCAGAGATTCTTTAAACGTTGTGTTCACAAGAATGATAATGTGATGCCACGATTACATGATATGACAAGACAGTGTTCCTATTCCTTCTCTTATCTTTTGCTAAAAGGGGATTATATAATAGATTATAATTGTGCATTTAAAAGATGTAATATGGTTGTGCGAAGAGATGTTTGAGGAGTGTGTGTGGGAGGGGGGGGGGGGGGGGTATTGCACGGATATAATAACGTATACTGCAGAAATTTATATACATCACACGACTAGAGTGCAATTTTGATAATTTGTATTATTATATAAAAAAAAAACTAACTATTCCCACATGGATGTCTTTATTTTCTCTAGTTCGAAAAATTCTGTACATGATCAAACAGAAAGTATACGAGTCGAATCAGAATAAAATCTATCGGTGTGCGCATATTTGAAAGCAGAGAGACCCATTCATAGCCAAGGGTATCATCATTATCAAGTAGGTCTGCCAGTCCAAGAAGACGTAAAAAAAACCCATAGAAACAAACGAACATAAATACAAAAGATATGCAACAATGAGAAACTAGAGAGTGCATTGTCTCGCGATCGGTTGTAAATGGCGCCCGTGTGCGCTGACCATAACAGAAAGCAATAAGGAGGAACTTGATTTGTTTTGGGGAGTGTCTCATCGCTGGCCGACTATGCGATAATAGGCATGGCTAGTTGGCCGAGTCCGGGCGTGATGGAAAAGAGTAGGTCTACTTATTAACCCATGACATCCAAGAAATAGCTGATACCAAACCCGCGGACGCAAAAACTTTAGCGTCTATTTGGCTTAGGCCTAGCCTATTTCTAAAAAAAAATATTTCTTTTTCTTTTTCTTTGTTTATTTGTTTATTTATTTTTTTACTTTTAGGGACTTTTCATTTCTTGATGCTAATTTGTTTCTTCTTTAATTTTTCATTTCTTTGTTTCTTTCTTTTCAGTCCTCTACAATATTCTGTCTGTCCTTCGTTTCTCTACTATTTCTTTCAGTCTTTTATTTCTTTTTCCTCCCCTTTTATTTATCTTCTTTGCAATCGTTCCATTCAAGGCTAAAACTGCAAATAAATGGGGGCATCTGTAAACAAATAACTTCTAGCTATCTTCCTTTTCTTCTTTCCTTCTTTCTGCCAATTTCTGGGTTGTTGTTTTTCCTTCCCTCCCTCCTATTTCTAGAGAGAGAGAAAGCGTGCACAAACAGTTTAGAGACTCGGCACAAGATCAACATCTACATGGAATATAACATTTTAGAAAAAAAAAGTCCATAAAAAAAACATTGTGAAAATGGGATATTATCGAAAACAGCCAAGTCGACACAGAGACGCAAAATATGGCAATAAACTGAGAGAGGCGACGTAAATGGTTGGCTAGGATAGCCTGACAGCCCAAGAAGAAATTGGCACATGCAAGCAGACGAGAGACATGATATTATCAAAGAACGTATTCCAAGAAAACCTGGGCAGACAGTTGTTTCTGAATAAAATTCGAATAACTCCTCCTTCCATTTTTATAAATCCGAATAATTCAGTGCTTTTGTGATCATTTTCTGTTAAAGTAAGCATCTTTGTAATTAAAGAATTAAACATACCAGGCTTTAGTAATATCAGTATAGTCTCCCTTGGCGGGAAAAGGCTAAAAAAAGACATGACAAAACAAAAAACAACAACGCCAAAAGCCAAACAAGGAACCAAACTCAAATTCAAGTATTTAAAAAAGAAATCCATAAGGAAAATATACGCATCGTGCAAAAATGAGCGAAAAGGAAAGAATCGAACGCTCAAGATGATGATCCACAAAGAGCAAGTTGGCAAAATTCAAAGTGGTCAGCCCAATTTCGACGCGTATAGCTGCGAAAAAATCTGAATTTGGTCATAATCGTTTCAAAATGAATTCGGAAAAAAACCCCGAAGAATAATTTGGATTTCGGCCACCTCTCATTCCCAGGATGAAGTAAATTTCTTGTGTCGGAGCAGACGAGTGAGAAATCTGAGACTGGTATCGATGTTTTGTCTGGTCATTTCGATGGCCGTCTTGAGATGAGATGAGGAAGAGAGAGAAGGATGGGGAGAATAGAGAGAGAAGAAGAAAGGGAGAGATAGAGTGGTGAGGAGGAAAGAGAGAGAGGGTGAGAGAGGGAGAGAGAAAGGGAGAGCGAGAGAGGGGTGACATTGGGACACCATAATAAAAAGGAAAGAGAGAGGGAGAGAGAGAAAGGCGGAGATAGCATGAGGAGGAAAGAGAGAGGGGGAAAGAAAGGAAGAGAGAGGGAGAGAGAGAAAGAGAGAGGGTGCGGATGAGAATGGGACACCATGAAGAGGACACAGACACAGACATACAGATAGAGAGAGAGAGGGAGAGAGAGAGAGAGAGAGAGAGAGAGAAAGAGGAGGTATTTTGATATTCTTGCATTTTTATTTAGCTCCTTCAACCCTAAAATGTCTACTGGTCAAGTGTTGTGCAGATCTACAGTATAGACGGCGGGGGAGAGGGGGCGGGGCGGGTAGGTAGAAAAGAATGAGAGAAGACGATTAGGACGATGCACACAAAGAAATCGGGGGTCTGAGCACGAGAACAATCAAAAGAGATGAGAAGGAAGCAGGATGAATATGTCTCAGCAGATTTATCAGAGCGTGCACTGAAGTAGGAGAAGTCAAGTCTCATCAACTGCAATATTGTTGGATGTTGGTGGAAGGGGATTAGAGATGACAGAGGAAAGTTGAGAGAAAAGAGAGAGGGGGAGAGAAAAAGAAAGAGAGAGAGAGGCAACAGAGAGAGAGAGAGAGAGAGAGAGAGAGAGAGAGACCGGGATAAGGGGAAGGTGGGGAAAGAGAGAAAAGAGGTGGAGTAAGACAAAAAGGGGGACGGAGGGAGATGCAATAATGAAAGGAATAGATGCACTAAATGGTATCTATTGATTGTGAGGAGATTGGACATGACAAAGGAAAGTTAAGACAGAAAGACAGAGAGAGAGAGAGTGAAAAAGAGATAAGGAAAGCAAGAGAAGGAAGAGAAAGAGGAAAAGAGGGAGAGTGCAATAGATAGTAGTAGGAGCGTTTATGGTGTGGAAAATACGGATGGCAAAGAGAAGACGAGAGAGAAGGAGACGAGGGAGGAGAGGGAGAGAGAGAGAGTTAGAGGATTGAAACAATGTGCAGAGGGGGATATGCAGAAAGGGACAGAATGAGTGCAATACTGTAGCTATCGGTTGAGAGAGAAAGAGACAAAGAGAAGGAGATAAAGAGAGAAGTGAGAGAGGGCGAAAGAGACCGTTAGAGGCATGGAAATGTAAGAGTGAGGGTGAAGCAAAGATGGAAGGAAGGAGGGAAGGCAAATGAATTATATCGATAGATTGTGTGGCGAGTAGAGATGGCAGAGGGAAGTCAAGAAAGAGACGAGAGAGAGAGAGAGAGAGAAAGAGAGAGAGAAAGAGAGAGAGAGAGAGAGAGAGAGAGAGACAGAGAAAGAGAGAGTGAGAGAGAGAAAGTCCATTTTGGTACGACAATTATTAGAGACGACAAGAGAAAAATCTTGATTTCCAAAGGATAGGATTTCAGTTTTCATCGAAGCAATCAAAAATGGAAAAAATAATCAAAAGAACAAATGCACTCGCCTTCAAGAAAATGCACCAGACATGCTAAAACTAATTTCCAAGATCTTGTCAATGGTATAAACTAGGCAAGGCAGACAGAAAAACTGTCTTTGACAACATGACGGAGGGGAGAAATAAGTTTGACTTTGAAATGAGTACATGCGGGCTTTTAACTTCTTTTTTCTTGTTTCTTTGTAGAAGTTGGAGAAGGAAATGCCCAAATTTGAATGGGACGAAAATTGGTCTGGAATCAAGATAGAGGTTGGCAGCGTTGAAAATTGAGCTATTTTTCATGTGTCTGCTCCAGGGCTTGAGCGACAGATCGCTTGGGGGTGGGGAAAAGGGTGGGGGAGGGGGTGAGTACGATGCTATATGAAAATGTAAAGTGTCATAGAGAAGCCAAAGGAAGCCGACATTATTAGCATGTTCGCAAACTGCAATCTGTTCTGGACAAGCTCATCAGCGGCTGTGTGCCTGGTGTCAATTCTCGGTATGCCGCTGTGTGCCAATCTTCAGCCACATCGACGTTACACGTTTTTAAGCGCATATATCCGGAGTTTAGAAAAACAGTATTGTTTCATACTTAGCTTTATTTGATTACACTCCGTCATACAAACCGATCTCATGAGCTTTTGACAGACAACGAGGATCCAATTTCCACTTTATCTAGCACGTTTGTCGAAGCCTTATGTCTTTTTGGCAGTCAGAAATTAATTGCTCTCTTCTCTACATGTTGCTGAAAACGGAGTTACACGTTTTGACAAGTACAACGAAGATTTAGCCTATTGTTCCTTGTCATCACCACTTGGCTCTGGCTAATTTCCGGGTGAAGGGGCCGGGAAGTCATTGAGCTGTCATGGGAGATGGAGGCTTTGGAGGAATCCTCAAGTGGATTGACCTCACACGTTGTCTCTCTCTTCCTTTCCTTCTCTCTCTCTCTCTCTTTCTCTCTCTTGCTCTCACCTTCTCTCTCAAACTTTCAAATCGTTTTTGTTCTATGGACTTGACAGGAAGAAAGAAAATAAAGAAACGCTACCCAGCATTAGAATTACGAATGGAATAAAGAGCTTACACGATGAGTTCTTTGACTTCCCATTTCTTACCTTCACTATCATTTAGTGATTCATCACTGAAGGTCAAAACCTGTTCCTTTTTTTACTTCACAAGTGCAGCAATATTTCTTATTTCCCTACAATGAAGTTCTCTGCAACATCAGTGAGGCAATCAGATGTTTTATAAATAAAAAAAAGCTGCAAATTACAATTCAGCGTGTAGCTTAAGATAAAAGAAATTATAGCCTATTATTAATTGGTTGCGACTTTTACTCCTTTGAACATCATCTCGGGTGTTCAGAAAAACAACAACCCCAAACGTGCTAAGCTTTAATCACGAATCCTCTAATGCAGCATCTACACATCCCAGATTGTGCTAAAAATGTCTAGTTTATCCACCAAATTCTCAAGTGGAATTCCATTGTTTTTAGCAAAGATGGAGACAGGTCTGATTATAGCCCTGACATTAAACACACCTCTCGCACCTGAGGCTGGGCTTGATTGGAATCTTAGCAAACATTTCCGCCCCTTCTTCACAGCTTCAAGAGAACGATGCACTTTTCGGAAGAACGTAAATGATATTATCATCTCCCGTACTGGTTAAGAGGAGGGAGAGAGTAAGTGAGAGAGTGAGAGAGAGAGAGAGAGAGAGAGAGAGAGATAGAGGGGGGGGGGGGTTAGGGGGACTTGACGCACCTGCAGTTTTAAGAAGGCTAATAATCTAAGGTTCTTCACTCTCGAAGTACAGAGGTAAAGCGCCATGGTTCTGTATATCGTGGGGGATCAATACTTGAAAGGTGATTAACGCCAATAAATCTTCGATCGGTATCAACAAGAAAAGCATCTCTCTCAAGCCCTGTACCGGTATATTTTACGTTTTGAATTGCGCTGAAGAGTTTTTACTGAGAGTTAAGTGTCACCTCACTCGGGATTCGGTAAAACGTCGGGGTCATACAATGAGCGGGAGTAGGATGAGGAATATTTCAAGTCAGAAGGTAAATTAAGTTACCAAAGTAGCCTTTGAAGCGCCCAAAAGATAAACGTTAGACTCATTATATGATGATGAGGAGGAAAAAAACAACAATCGTAAGAGCAAGGGCACTTTAGATCCTATGAAAATATCATGCTTGTACATGAATTTCTGTGTGTGTGCATGTTAGAGTATATTTGCGTTCATAGATCATAAATATAAACATGACATCAAATATGTAATACATAGATAGAGAGTGGAAGGATTGAGTCTATATACATAATAGGGTCGTCAAGAAAGTCGCACACCATCCCCAAAAGTCACGATTCAGTGTCACAACATCCATTCAGATACCCTAAGGAAAGTGAAAGACAGCTTTTTGCGAAGAGTAGAGAGTTGTATTGATGAAAACGGTGCTCAGTTTGAGCATCTGTAACAAGAAGTGTGTTTCAGAATGGTGCGAGACAACAATAAGTGTGTTTCGGGATAGTACGTGACTTTTTGGACACCCTGTATATGTTGGTATGTATGTTTCTGTGCATGTGTGTGTTTGTAACGTGAGTATGAAAGCAAAGGTAAGCGCACATGCGTGTGGTCTGGTTTGGTTTTGGCTTAGCGTTCCTTGCAACACTGTAAGGTCATAATTTAAGGGACGGGCTACTTCGACCCTGCCTGTATGGGCCAATCCTGGCTAAGAGGGACAATGTCCCAGCAGAAAAACTGAGATATACTGGATAAAACAAACTGCCCCATGTGGGCCTCGAACTCATGTCCTCTGCGTGATAGACAAGCACCAAATAATTACACAACAGACGCATGTGTGCATGTTTATTTACAAAGGTGCGTGCTCGAGCGAGAGGGACTTCACGACACACAAGTGTTGGCGAACAAAAGAAAGGATCAAACAGGATGTTGATGTTTCGCCTTGAAGTAATGATAACCTCGCGGCGAGGGGATAATTTATATAATGCAAATTTTTTACGTGTTATTTTCGTGTTCCTTGAACAATATTTACACGATGAGCCAAAGGGTGCAGGTGTACTCACAAAGAAAACCTCCATAAGGCTTGGTTGACATCACACTTCTCTAAAAAACTTCTTATTGTGATATCAGGTAATGCTCTCGACAATCACCTGAACTTTTCGGTCTGGGGTTAGTTTTACGTTATTTTTAACACTGTAAGGTCGTTTTAGAGGCAGCAAATTCGACCTTGCATGGCTGGGCCAACGCGGGCTGAGAGGGGGGACTATCATCCCATTCGAGATAAAGATTTTCTTCCAGCGTAGAAATCAAACTCCCGTCCTCTGCGTTCAACGTTTAGCTTACCATTCAGAAGGAACAGAAGGTGAGAAAGAAAAGGAGAGAACTTATGCAAGCAATGAAGTAAAGAGAATCGAAATTATTGCATGGTAGGAAATCCTTGTAAATTCATTATCTCCAAACACAAAATCCACTAGAAATATCACAGATATCACTAACGCTTTTCGAAAAAAATTGCTGTTCAGTCCAAGAGACTAGTTTTGTGAGACAGAAGGTGGTAGACATACATACACATGTACATAGTATGTGTTATTAACAAATCCCCATAAATGACTATAGAGGGAAACTAACTCAATGCTCAATAAAAGCAACAGCAAGTTCCATAAACGTTGCTCGTACACTTTATCATCATCATAAATACTAAGTAGAACATTGCAGAAAATCTTTTCCTGACCACAGTTACAGTCGAATAAAAAAAAGAGTACCTTCCTTTTCCTTCTTAGAAGGCAAATCTCCGTTCAGACATTATGATAATAACTTGGCAATAAAAGAATTTTATTTTTCAAATTAAATCATACTGGCTATATACTTTAGGTATTTTGGTAAGTCCAATCGCTTACTATACATAGACCGGCGCTGTGATTACTCGTTTTTCCCCACGCCTTTTGAGCCTGAGGGAATGGCCGTTTAAAGCCTTTTACCTGTTTTTTCCCGGATATTGGTGGTTTGGGTTAGACCGGCGCAGTGGTGTAATGGTTAGGCTCTTCGCCAGCCATGCGGAAGGCCCGGTTCGATCCCAAGCGCGGACGATCTGGGTTCTTTTTTTGCTGTTTTTTTTCCCTCTCAGCCGGGGATTTGCCCTCACAGGCAGGGTCGAAGTAGCCTGTCTCTTTTAATGACCTTACAGTGTTACAGGGGACGTAAAACTGGTAACCAAACTTACTATGCACAACTATATAATAGTTTAAGTTGTCATGTAGTCGTCTATTGTGGTCCACTACCTCGGCAAAATAGTTCAGAGTCCCGCCGGAGATGAACCAGCTGATGCCGCGTGATTTACCTGTGATAACTACGGGGTATCCTGTCAGAACTAGGGAAAGGTGCCGTAAAGGAGCAACAGAAGGAATGTCTAAAGCTGAAAAGGACTAAGTCCCTACTTGTTTTCTGTTTTCCTCCTTTTCCTTCTCTCTTCCCCCCATCTCTCTCTCTCTCTCTCTCTCTCTCTCTCTCTCTCTCTCTCTCTCTCTCTCTCTCTCTCTCTCTCTCTCTTCCGTTTTTCTTTTTTTTCTTTCTGATTTTTCTTACCTTTAATTGTTCATTTGTTCTTTCTTTGTATCTTTCTTTCTTTCGTTCTTCCGTTAATTCATTCCTTGTCTCTTTCGTTCGTTCATATTTTTCTCTCTTTCTTTCGATCTATCTTCTATCATTCTTTCTTACTGTCATCCGCCCTCCCCGCCTTTCTTGATCTGATCATACAGCATCTTCTGGGCAGATAGATAGAGAGAGAGAGAGAGAGAGAGAGAGAAAGAAAGAGAGAGAAAGAAAGAGAGAGAGAGAGAGAGAGAGAGAGAGAGAGAGAGAGAGAGAGAGGCAGATTTCATTCGCCACACAATGCTGTAGTAAAAACAGAAATAAATCAAACTTATGCAGTACACAGGGGCGTAGATAATGCATACATTTGCCGAAACGGTTTCAAGGCTAGAAGATTAGCCGCTGTAACACCACCTTCCAGAACTATGGAGGCGTTTGGAACTTTATTTAATCGTTTGAAAGATAGCTGAAGTTCAGTAGGAAAACTTGCCATTTTCCGAAGTAGCGACCACGAAGAAATGTCTATTACAACTACGAACAGCATAGGCAATCTATTTAATATAGATACTAAGAGAAGCACACGAATCAGCATTTGACTCAAAGAGAAAGCAGCAAGATACACAGAGGAGAGGAGAAAAAGGGTGTGAAATGTGTGTCTCCAAAGAAGGGGGAATACGGAAAGTTTAGAAATGAAATAGCCTACTTTGCCTCCATGCTACTGAAACTTTTTTACTTTTACAAGTTTTTAAGAATCTCTATTTTATTGTTTTTATTATTATTATTGTTATTATTACTATTATTATTATTATTAATTTATTTTTTATTATTATATCTATTCTATTTTTTCTAAATTGTTTTACATAACACGATTTGACGTACTAGATGTAACAAGCATAATAATTCTGAGTTGCTGCAAATTAAAACACAAAAGTATCAAAATGAAGGAGCATGCATGAACATCTTATGTGACCATAATCTAGAAATATCAGAAGCCACAGGGCCCAGGTCATGGACTGAGAACTATAGCAGTCTATCTCCGCTCTGTGTATCTTCTTTTTTTGTGTCAAGCGAACATGGATCTGACAGTGATTCAAATAGAAATCTGTCGTTGATTATTTAGTCGTCAGGCTAATGCAGGTTATGAATGAGAGAGATGGTTTAGAGTTAGTTGTTTATAGAGGCGCCAGCATCTTTGGCTGTTTTAGCCAATATTATGAACGAAGTAGAACCGCCTAGCTGTATTTTGAGTCTTAAAATGTTACGTCAAGTGTGTGCTCGCTATAAATGCTAGAGGGAGACAGAATCCTATAGTTCTTGGCCCAAGTGAGAAAAAAGTGAATTGTCCTTACTTCAGGATTTTCTCCAGACTTGGTAGACGTGCGGGAAACCTGTCGTGACGTCATATCCAACTTCTCTTTTCGACTTTCTCTCTTTTTATCGTTTACTGGTCAACACTGTTCGTTTTGTTTCTTTAAACACTGCTTTTTAACATTGAATGATTTTTAAAATATATCAGATCAACACATTTTCCTCGCTTGAATGTCACAACAATAGTGTTAATCCACCGCTCAGAAATGGTTTTTTTCTTTTTTCGACAGTTTCAAATGTATCCTGTCAACGTGAATGTCAAAGCGATAATACACACGACTAAATAAACACTGAAAGGAATAAAAGATAAATCTAGATAATATGCCTTATAGCGCTGACAACAACTTCAAAGTGTCATACAACTACTATAGGCGTACTGATGGAGGTACGCGGTACATATACTATTATGAAACATGCCCGTCTACACTTCTTCAGCAGGTCTATCCCGAAATGGGTACCGAATGTACGCTGCCTCGTACTACATGGATACTTTCTTTGATACAAGGTTAGCCCACTAGAGGGCTTATCTCGCCGGCGTCACCAACTTGGGCATGTCTGCCTCGTGCATTTCTGTTTCTCCACCACCTCGCCTATCTCGTTGTCTCCCTCCCTATCTTATCTTTATTTCTTTCATCCTCTCATTTATTGCCTCTGTCTCCTATCCCTTCTTCTAGACAACCTTGTCATCTTTCCTAGCTATTTTCCTCTGCAGGCTAAGTCAGTAATCCTGGACAGCCACATAAAATTTCTTTCTTTCTCGTCTATCTCTACCGCTGCGATGTCTGTCTCTCCTTCTCTATTTCTGTCTCTCTGTCTGTTCTTTCCTCTCTTAATCTTTTATATCATTGCACCAATTTCTTTTCTTCTTTCTTGTTATCTCAAAACAACGGATTCCATTAAGGGTTTTTAACGCCTGGCGACTCTACCTTTAAATTCTTGCATTGCAAGTAGCCACTTAATGCCAGAGAGCAGTTCTTAGAACAGAGGTGCAAGCATTCGATTTCCACTTTAGCCCTGAACACAATAAGAGAAAAAAAGCCACCCCTTGGGTTGCTCAGTTCGAAATGCACAATGCACAGTGGGGAAATGGAGCATGTCATGTCTATCTTGCTGAAACCCCTATTGTTCGATGTGTCAGGCCTTAGGCTGGAATTCCGGTATTGACACTTAATAAAGATATGCGTTCTGATTGTTCCATTTCTTTAAGAAATGATAGTTGTTAAACACGTATAATTAATACACTAGCCTTTCAAGAACAACAACAAAAAAAGCAGATTTCAAGTGAACATTTCCCTTTTCCCCCTGATCGGAAAAAAGCCGAGCGGGGTGAAGTATCAGAACCAAACTAGTTTTTAGAATTACAAAATAAAAAATAAAAATATATAAAAATGTAAAAAATACCCGCAGGGTGAAGAAAAAGATAAGGGTATTATAGCTAACAATATCAGCTTTTGGTATCTAGTTCAATTAGCTACAAGTATAGAATAAATTCCTCGCCTAAAGAATTTACGCTCAGATTATTACGTCTTTTCCAAATGGGTCAGGTGTCCTTTCGTAGACAATAAAAAATATGTCCCTTAGTTTGTCCGGTTGAAATAAAAATGAAATGTACATGAACAGTAGAAAACATCTAACATGACCATTTTAAAATAACATTCTTAATGTCTTACTATGCACCATAACTTGAACAAAATATGCCAGCAAAACAGAACTCAGATGGATAGTTAGCAACTCATATTGAAGAACTATAAACACATGAGAAAAAATAATGACAAAAGTTAGAACAGTTCGAACACCAAGACGAGAACATCCGCGATAGTCCGCTGGAAGCTGAGACTACTACCGTAACTGTGGGAAGAAGCGGCTTCGCTCTCGGAATCCCCACTGCTGGCAAGGGCTGAGCATCGTGGTTTTAAGAGAGTCCGCCGGCTATTATAAATGTTGCAAAAACCTGTGGAAACGGCGCTAGCCTAACGTTGAAAGCCCTTCAAGACACGACAAAGTTTGGTTAAGGGAACCGATGTACTTTTTTGACAGGGGCGCGAATGTAATATGTAAAGACACACGGAAGGGGTGGGGGGGGGGGGGGGGGGTGTATAATGTGGATAATCACCTAAAAAAATGGGGGGGCGTCGGTGGCCGAGTGGTTATGCTGCCGG